>VXAC01008839.1:462976-485402 GCA_013399225.1 Rhipidura dahli
TTTTTTTTTTTTTTTTTTTAACTGCAAGGGTATCCAAACACTGGATCAGGCTGCCTAGAGAAGTCATCAGGTCTCCATCCTTGGGTGTATTCAAAACCTGTCTGGACATGATACTGATCAAGCTTCTCTAGCTGCCTCTGTTTTGTGTCAGTGTTCACCTAGACAGTCTCCAGGGGTCCCTTCAAACCTCAGCTATTCTATTAATCTTGGGTACAGGTACTACCATCATATTAATTTCTTAGTGCCGAGAACAAACTTTATTGCTGGAAAAAATGTATTTAATATTTCCAATCTGTTGTAGTATTTAATATATCAGATCAGACAACTTTAGAGATGACCTTTGAAGAACATCCACGGAAATGCTGGCTAAATATTAGGATATGTGACATTCAAGACAGGTGGCCTTGCAGTCCTTTCCAGACTTTTTGAAGTAATAAGAGAAACTCTGAAGGGCTTTTGCTAAATGTCTCTTCAATCTCCTCATCTTTTTGTTTCGCATCAGTATTTTCTCTCTTTTTGCGTGGGAAGATGTTCAACAATCTCAGAAAAAGTGTCCAAACCCAACTTTCTGGTTTCAGGTTCCTGATGGAGCAGGTACTATGATTTGAAACAGCTCTATCCCTCTCCTGCTAACCCTGCAAAAGCATTCAAGAGAGAATGCAGATGCAGCATATCTTATGCTTTGCCATTATCTAAGTACTCTTGGGCAGATTGATGTCTTGGATCTCTTTTGAAAACTGCTTTGATTGTCAAAAAAAGGGTTGGAAGGAGAAATTTTCATTTCACTTTTATTCCTTTCCATGCCATTCCATTTTCCAGTACTACAGTTCAGAAAAAAATTTTACCATAGCTTGGAGCACAGAAAAAAGTGAGGCTCAGTTTCTATTGATTGGAGTATTGAAGAACAGACTTCACAGTGTGCCACAGGGTTCTTCAGGAAACTAGGCAGTTTTTATGTAATTTTTTTTGGCTTATTAAGATAAAAATTATTTCACTACAGAGAAATATGCAGTAGTTCTCATGTATTATATGTATTATAGTTCAATTATAAATCAAATATGTGTTTGTTCCACTGTGTTTTTTCAGATCCCAAATAAAATTTAAAATGCAGTAAACAATACAAAAAAATTTTCATTTATTTTAAAAAAAGTATTATTTAAATACAAATTTAAAGATCAGATGGCATTCAAATGTAACCTAACAAATTTGTGATGAGAAATGCAACTTTCCTCTTGAGTCCTTCAATTCAAAGACTTCATAAATGAGCAGAGAAAAGGAATTGGGAATGAAGATTATCATCTCAGTTCATCATTGAATGATTAAATATTTTGCAGATAGCTAGTAGTCAATAATATTATTTGAATCTTCATCAGATTTATTTCTACTTAAAATCACTTCTTGGACTCTTATAGCTTTACCATAAGCAGTTGCTGGAAAGAAAAGAAAAATCTATGAATTTGATTTGTTACAAGGGCATCTTTATCTGTGTTGTTTCACTAGCCACAACAATTTGTCTTTTTTTTTTTTCCTTTATTCCAGAGAGCACAATCAGATGAACTAGAAAAAATAGAAAAGCATAGCAAGGCATCCAAGGAAAAAGAGAACGCCAAGTCTTTGGATAAGCCAGAACAGTAAGAACACACTTATGAAAGAGCAGTTCTGCTCACTCCAGAAAACTTTCTCTGCTGTGTAAAATATGTATGAAAAAAGCCCCCAAGCCTGTACCTACTGACAGTGACCCAAATGATTTTCTTTAATCACTTCTACAGGTTCCTCTATGAACTCTCACTGATTCCCAACTTTTCAGAACGTGTGTTTTGCATCCTGTTCCAATCAACATTTTCAGAAAGCATTGGTTCAATACGCCGCAAACTTGAATTGTTACAGAAACTATGTGAGGTAGGTTGTGCTCTGTGAAGAAGTAGATCTAAATTTCTGATATTTAATCTTGTTAAGCAATACTAATATTTCAAATATTTTCACTTTATTTACTTAAAGTACTCATTAAAAAGCTAAAGGATAGCAGGATAGAACATTTTATGATTGTTCTTCAACATCAAAGTGAATTTTTGAATTAGCTTTTGGTTCTGAATTATACCATGTTTTTGCCATCAGTGTGTATCAGTCTCTGGAAAAGAGTGCACCTTCTCCTTTTGTTAAAGCAAAATCTTCCCCCTTCATAGTCACATTATCACTCCTTTTCAAAGGAATGCCAGTTCAGCTAACCTTGTGTTTGCTTGAACTTGACAAATGGGCAACTTAATAATATCTCTGGTATCTAAATCAGACAGAGATAGCAATGCTGTATCTAGTCAGAAGAGATTACTGCAATTTTGCAGTCCCATGGAAAACAAATGTGTCTTTAAAATGCAGGTTTCATCAGTATTTTTAATAACTTCAAATTGTTTCCTCTGTTTTATGTTTTGCTATATAATATTTCTTATTTTATTTATTAAATGTTTTAATTGTTCCATCTGAGTGTTTTATGAACTTCTGGATGAATTTTCTCTGAAATTAAATATACCATGCAAAATGTCAGTTTCAGTTAAGGATTTCTATTTTGTTTTTCTCAACAGGTCATGTCTGGTAGTGCTGTACAGATTTTCTTCTATTTTTTTCTAAATATCCATTTTGGAGATAACATTCTCCATTCATAAAAAATTATATTTTATTATTGTTCTACTTCTATGTATTGCAGTGGAAGGTAACACAACATAAACAAATCTGCTTATTAACCATAAATACTAATGAGACTTTGAACAGATTTTTTTTTTTTTCTCTGTATTTTAGACATTGAAGAATGAGTCAGGAGTTATGAGGGTTCTAGGTTTGGTTCTTGCCTTTGGAAATTACATGAATGGTGGAAACAGGACACGAGGACAAGCTGATGGGTTTGGACTAGATATCCTGCCAAAACTGAAAGATGTCAAGAGCAGTGTAAGTTGATTTGAGACTTTCTGAAGGACTGAAAAAGTTAAATTCTCAGAAAATAACTTTGTTTTTGAGTAAATGTTGCAAAGCTTATGAAGGCGTGTGGAAGGGAATTCTTTTGTTGCTACACTTATCTGATTACATTTCTAGAGTTGGATGTATTTCTGTAGAATTATGAAATGAACCACATCTTCACTACTGTACAAACAAAAAAATACCAATAATTATGTTTTAGTTCCTAGTCTGATGTATACCTGACTTTCAGTACACTTCATAGTTCCAACTTTTCTTGTAATTGGAACCAATACTATGGTCTTACTGTTAAAAGTTTATTGGAGAAGTGGAAAGAGTTCCATGCTGATTCAAAATATGGGGCAGAAACCTCTCTGGTTCCCCAATACCATGCAGATCACTGAAGCATGAAGGAAATAATTTCACTCCTGAAAATGATTGAATAGGCATCCAGAGCATTTGGGATAATCCAAAATTCATTCTTTAGGTACACCATGATTACAGAGTTTGTATTTGATATTGGAACATGGAGCCACTTGAGTAAAGTACTTCTTGAATCAAGATTTGTCTAGTCTAGTCATCTCAGTAAAGATAATGATAAGTAATGTTTTTTCTTTCTCTGTGCTGAACTGGAATTTGTGTGTTACCAGCAATTTTTGGCTTCAGTTAATCACTTTGGGGTTACATTCAAATATCTGCTTTTGTTACAAGGAAACAATAATCTTAGAATTTCTATGGCTATAATGAAAAATATAATAATGAATATAATGAAATCTTATCTGAATGTGACAGATTATAGCAATAATTCTTGAGCCTTAAAATTGGTCCCTACATCTATGTGCTGAGTCACTGTCAAATTCTTCAGTTCTGCAAATGGCAGAAAAAGAAGAGTTGGTTTCCCTGCTTGGTCCCTCACTAAATATACATTTTTTTAGCTGCTGGGTAAGGTCGTGTGAGTAGACTGTTAACCCTGAGTTG
Organism: Rhipidura dahli; assembly: GCA_013399225.1. Taxonomy (NCBI): domain Eukaryota; kingdom Metazoa; phylum Chordata; class Aves; order Passeriformes; family Rhipiduridae; genus Rhipidura; species Rhipidura dahli. Next base: position 466,898 of record VXAC01008839.1, read on the forward strand.
AGAGACCATGTCAGCCATTTGCCTTTTTAAATGGGTGGAGGAACTTCATTCTTGCATCCTGATCTCTTTGTTAAACCAAGGGAGTGGTGATGTAAATGACATTTTAGTACAACATGTTTAGAGCAGCTTACTCTAGCTGAACCTTCAAATTCACTCTAGATCCAATACATCACCAGTTTTAGAACTCTGCTTGGTTGAAATTGTAGGCACATTAAATTTAGCTTGGGTAACTCAAGACTTAAGTATGTAATTTGCTGGAAATATTATGACTATTAACCTTGCAATTGCAACAGGCATTTTCACTTTCTTTGCTACTCATCAGTCAGGGAAGTTCTTACAAAATCCTTTTCTGAACACATCTAAAAATTTAATTCTGTCAGAAATCCTCTTCAAATGGAAGGTTTTCTGCTGAAGTTTCATTAGGGAGATTACACAGGGGAAGCAATAAAACCTCCCTCCCCCACCCACCCAAAATTCATTTATAAAAATAACTTTCTTTGTTTGATTAAACTTCCTTTGGTTATAGTTACAGTGTTGCAAAACAACTTGTATCCATGAACCCAGAAACAATTTCTCTTTTCTTTCTTGGGAAATTTCGGAACATAAGGTGTGCAATCAGGTAGAATTAAAAAATCAGGAGTGTGTTCCATGAGTGTTATATCTTTCTTCATTTTATTTAATGATTAAATGGAACCTCAGGGTGGGGTTTGATTTTGGTTTGGGTGGTTTTTTGTGTGTTTCATTTTTTTTTTTTTTTAGTGAAGGGACCAAACCAGCAAAGTATTTTATTTACACTAAATATTTCATTTATCTAAATTATCTTCTCTGAATATTTTTTTTCCTATGAGTTTCAGTAACACAACAAAATCTATCCTCTTCCATACAGGACAACAGCAGAAGTCTTCTATCCTACATTGTCTCATATTATTTGCGTAATTTTGATGAGGTGAGTGGAAGTTAAATTTACTCTTTTAAATTTGGGTTAAGCAAACCAACTTACTAAATTTGGTCTTCTGCTGGTGAGATGCAGAAATGTGTACAAATATTCTCTGTGCTTTCAGTTATATATTTTAGTATAGAAAAAAGTAATGAGCACTGTGTAACTGTTCACATGTGTTTTTGTCAGGATGCTGGAAGAGAACAATGCATCTTTCCTCTTCCGGATCCACAAGATCTCTTCCAGGCTTCACAACTGAAGTTTGATGATTTTCAAAAAGATCTCCGCAAAATGAAGAAAGATTTGCGAGGTACTGAACCCAGATTAAGTGCTAATTATATGTTACCATTATATCTCTTCTATTTGTGTTTGTATCATTTTGAGAAATTAGATGACACTGTGAAAATAGTTGTGTATTTTTAACTTCTTGACGAATAGTTTGTTTCTTTAATCTGCTTTTCCATGACTATGGAAATAATGCAATAATCCATACTTTTCTGTAGATAACCTGAGAGAGGTTTTTAAATTAAACAGCATCAAACCACTTAGGTTAAATCTTTTGTTTTAAAGCCAAATCAAAAATCTAATTTAGTTTTCCATGTTTGCACAATGATTTGAAGTCTTTGACCATAAAAAGCATTGCAAAGTTTTGGACCATGTCCATGATAAAAAAAATAATAAGAGGTTTATAACCAGGTCCAAATAGTATCTAGCAGATAAAATAGTATGTATGACATTGTTAGAGACACTTGAAATAACTGGACTTCACTGAAAAGTAACATGCAAAGGAAGTATTTTTTCTTCTCTTATGAAATGTTTTCTTTAAATGAATTCAGCAAGCTTAAGAAATATTTGCTAGACTTTAATGAAAATTTATCTCATATTTCTTAATAACAAGGAGGTCTAAGCACTAAATTTGTTGAGCAAAAGTAGTTTGCACAAATGATCCATGATCTTCAATATTTTTTTTGCAAAAACTCTGTGTTAAACTGGCTAGTTGTGTTACTGTGCTAAATCTTTGAGGGGGAGATACAAATCAAGGAGTGTTCTGCCTGTTACTGTTGCTTTGCTGCTTTTAAATGCCATTCCTCTAGAGAGCTAGGAAAGGTTTGGTCATCCATTAATCCCTGATCAACCTAGAATGGAAGGTTCTCTATTAAAACAAAACCATAGCATAGTTACTAAAGGATATCTGACCTTTTCCTGCTCCTGTCAAACTTTGTTTGTATAGTTTAAAATTATTTTAAATATTTTGAGGTAATATTTAAAGTTGTATCAAGGTCACTTAGTGTGATACTTAGGAGTGAACTGTAGCATCATCCATTTACTGCTCCTGAACAATGTGGGGGACAAAAATATCACAATTCAGTCAGGAAAACTTGTTTCTATACTTCTTGCAATTTCCAGATAATCTCAGAGCTGATCTCCAAGCTTGCACATGTAGAAGGTACTTAAGACTTATTTGAAAAAGATGCTTGAATTCAGGTGCATGTTAACGAATATCCACAAGGGCAGATTTTATTCTTCACAAATTTACCAAAAATGGGTTTTTTTTTCAAGAAAAGCTAAATATTTTTAGATCAAGGTTGAAATTTGCACACAGACATAAATCTCTTGAGGAATAAATCCGCACTGTGCAGTGATCAAAGCAGAGGTTCTGCAAAAATGGAAATTACACGCTTCGATCTGCCTTCAGATTGCAGTGGAATTCTTTCTGTGCTTCCAGACCAACCCTTAGGCTCGAGGCTCTGTTGTCAGTCTTTTCTGTAGTTCATGAAACTGAAGAATACCTACCAACATCATTACTGGCACAAACTTTTTTGGGGACAGCATCAGCATCTTCATCCTCTCCTGAATACGACATGACAATTTCAACACCAGGCTGCAATCTGAGTCATGACTTCTTAATAGTGTCCAGAGATGCAAAACACTTTGTGCTTTCTTTTCCAAAGAAAGGTGTCGATCTAAATTAAAGACAATTTTTGTTAAAAGATTTTATGACTGCAAGAGCAGTAGAAGTAAATTTTAGTAATACACTAAAAATTCTGGGTATTCTGATAGCTTAATTGTTATGATGATTTCAGTGAGATAGAATAGCCTGTCTTAATGACAATCATTTCTAAATAGAGTACTTTTTTTACCAGAGTGCATAAAATTACTTCAAAGTGGGGGGTTTTTACTGCATTTACTGTGCTTCTTGTAAGTACACTACCAGATTTGCTAATGAACACATGGAATCTTATGAGTTATTAGAGTTAGTAAGTGCCTCATCAAATGACTGAACAGGGGGAGGGTTGTATGATGCTGATAAAATTCTGAAATATTCTAAATATGAACTGATTCATTTGAAGTCAGTTCCAGTAAATGAGTATTGATTATTCTTGGGAAACACTGACCTTAAAGTCATAAAAATAAATGCCTAGATTATATTACTATTTTATACTGAGATATGGACTGTAACCTAGTACTTGTATTCATCAGTAATTAGATGGCAGATTTCATGAGTTGATTTCACCATTTGGTGAGGGTGGGGCATTTGATTTGTTCTTTGTCACTGAGAAACTGAAACTTGCTCATAATCTTGATGCTGGCAGTATCACCAGTTTAAGGGTATTCTGTTCATTTTGGTTTCAGATACCCTGAAAACCATGCAGTGAGATCACGCTTATTACAATGGGGGAAGGAGGTATCGGTTCACCCAGGGAAAAAGTCTTCTGTATATATTTTATTTCTGAGTTATAAAACTTTCCATGATCATTATTCAAAGGTAAATTTCATTCCAGAGAGATCCTTTCATAAAACTTAAAAAACCCAACAGAATACCCACGAAGTGGAGGACAGTTATTATTAAAAAAAAAAAGTTTCATAGCTGTAACAATAACAGTTCATTTTAGTACTGCTGTACTTTTCCATCTAAAGATGTCAGTAGTATACACAGAGACATGCAGATATAAATAGTCTTCATGATTCTGAAAAATAATTTTGTTGACATGCTCTTTCACAGTTTTGAGTTTGGGTTATGTTTGTATTAGAGTTATTATCCTGACGGCTTAAAAAGAAAAAGGACTTGTGATGTTCAAACTTCTGTGCTTTCTTCCCTTTTGACTATCGAGGCTACTGTCCATATTTAAGTGTTCATGAACTCTATGCCTTGAAAGTCTGTAAAATTTTAGAAAAGAAAGTTTCTTCTAGTATTTCAGATTAGAAGTGCAAATCCCAAGGCTTTTAGAATCATACCGTGTGCCTGTTCCAAGATGAATAAGACAGAATTTTGTTTTTTAAACAATACAGATCCCAAGAATAAAATTTATATACCAAATCTTTTTTTGTAAGGTAGAAGACCAAAGAACAGGTAGATCCTCTTACTAACAAATCAAGTGAGTTTGGCTCCATCTGTTGCTCCTAGATTTCACAGCTCTCCAGGATTCCCACTTCAGCCTTTTTGACTTCAGTGACATATAGTTTGTTAAGCAACTTGATCTGCTTTTGATCTCTCCTGGCTGTCAGCAACGTTCCTTGATGCAGTCATGCCAAGCAATGACTTCTGTTCCAATGTCATTCCACAGAAGAAACTTTAGCACTTGCTACATGACTTAAATCAACTCACCATGTAAAGAGAATTGGGCATCCAGGGTCACAGGGGCAGTGTGTGACTCTCACTGATTAGGACCTCTGTTATATAACTATTAGTATCAGTATGTTTTTCTAGACACTTCAGAGTGCTCCAGGCAGAGCAGAAAGATGTGGAAAACATGTATTAAATCAATCAAGATTCTAACCCTCTTTGCTCTGACACTCTCTTAATGTAAAATTGTGGATTTGTTGCCATGAAATTCTTCAAGATGTATTTAGTTTAGGAAAGAACTAGAACATTAAAAAGGCACTGAGAGTTATAGAATTATGGCAAGTTAAAAAGGTTTAGAAGCTATTCTTTGGCTGCACATTAGCATTCTAGCCTTACAACATTAAGTTTATTCTTGCTAATCAGAAACTAATTCATCACTTGTCACTTATTGCAAAACTTTCACTGAAACTCAGCTAAAAAGGAATTAGAAACAATGTCAGGCAGAAAATAAATCTGACTAGTAGAAGAGATTAATAGTACAATATAATGCAGATTGCTGTGAAATTGAGTTGAAGTCAGTACTTGCTTATGTGTCATAATGTCATATTTAATATATTTGATTGGACACTGACTACAAGCAATAATTATCATAAGCAAACATTATTTTTGTAGTGATGCTTTCTTTTCCTATTCTGAGTGTTTACAGCTCACTGAAAAGTCTCCATCCAAGGAAGCTAGGCTGTGTGGCCCAGTACATCTCCCTGATTTGGAATAAATGTGACTGAGAATGTTTATAAAGTGTTAAGCATTTGCAGAACACTTTGTATTTTAAAAGTATGTTCCAAGAAAAGCCCCAGAGTGTCTTGGAAAAACACACGTTCCCTACTTTTTCAGTGCATCTTACAGTCACCTAAAGTTACCTATTCAGCTTGGACCTGCTTGTAGAGCTGTTATGTGCTCTTGTGTTTAACACCTGCTGTGTGAATAAGAGCATTGGAGGTACCATAATGTGGGATAGAAAGGCTTTTAAAAGTCCTGTTTGGGATGGTGTCAATGTGGGACTGAGTAATAGGCTTGCTAACCATTCCTCTTGCCTCAGTAAAGGTTTACCCTTAATACCTAAGAAGAGTTCCCAACCTGTAGTTGAAATCAAATTTTCTTCTTCATGGACGAACTGTGTCTGGGGTGCAGGGATTACTTTGCAAAATAAGATTGCATATACTATTAGTTCTTTCATAAGTAATATTAATGCTTTCACACTAAAATTTTTAGAAATGTATCACTCTATTTGCCTCTCTCTCTCACACACACATATGTGTCCTTGTATCTTTCCATATTCTCAACTGTTTCCGTCACAGTTCTGATTAAGGATCTAAGACTCTGGCAACATTTCAATGCCACTTCTTGATCTGAAGCAGGAGTGGTATTAATTGCAGCTTCCATTAACAAACTTGAGCAGCCTTAAGCCATTTAGGGCCCCACTTCAGATGGAAGAAAAGGAAGGGATTGCTCTTCTAAATTTGATTGTCCCCTTCCTTAAAGAAAAGAGGGACAATCTAAGGATTGATTGATTTCCCCAGGTAAGGAAAGGCCTTGAGTATAATTTGGTGATTTATCTTTTAGAAAGCTGAAGTTTGGTGAAATAAAGTATATCCTAAGAGGTTTTCCAAAAAATTAAGGGTTTTTTAATGTGCTTGTACACTGATATTTCAAGTTTCAAGAGAAGAAAAAGGTGGAGTAGAGAGAATTGAAGTGGAGAAAAAATTGTACTCCTTGGAGTTTGAATTCATTGCATCATCAAAAACATTCTGTTCTAAGACAATTTGAAATGTTTGTGGTTTTGTAATTCTCTGTCAACAGTTTTGATATAAATGTGCATTAAGATATTTTGCAATTAAGAAATTGATTTTTATATTTTTTGTGGTCTGTAGATCCCTATTGTGATAAAAAGATGCCTTCAGTCTTATTATAAAATTATAATAATTTTATATTATAAAAATGCCAAATCACTTAAGGTAATTAATAGCAAATTAATATAGTAACACTAGTAGTTTGGATCAGTCCTCCAGTTATCTGTACCATTTATAGAAACCTTTAGAGAAGCAGGTATTGTTTTAACCATATTAAATCTTTACTTTTGCCTATTCATTAACAGCTGTACCTCCCCAAATTCTAGCTGTTTGTTCACTTATCACAGAAAGGGTTAATTGCTGCAGCTATGCTGCATGCAGACTCCTAAACCTAAACCAGATGTAAACTAAAGCCAGGCTTTCAGTCAATCTGTGAGTCATATTTTACTGTCCTTAAAACTCCAAACAAGGAGCTGTCTATGGAAGCCCTTGAAGACTCAGCAGTTCTTAGTGTAAGTCCTTACAATTCCAAAAAAAATAAATAAAAGAAAATTAAGAGCTCTTTCTGTATTTGTGGCTGGGTTCATCAGAGTTTGTCTTTTGATGAGGCCAGCATTGTTTCCTTTAGATAAAGTCTAAACATTCTCTTAAAGTCACAGGTTGCAGTTGTAAGGAGCACAGTAAGCACTGAGGAAGTTGAGAAAACAGTGATTATGTTGTTATATAGCTTTCAGACAAGTAGGACACTGTGGAAGTCTCAGTACTCAGAAATGCAGAAAACTAATTTCAAAGCTTCCATAAAGGCTTAAAAACAAATTCTATCAAGTCTCAATTAAAGGTGTGCTCTCAAATATCTTAAACAATCTTGAAAATCCACCTGACTTCTACCAGACTTCTATTGATAAGTATGTGGTTTCTGAATGAGTTAATAAATACAGCCTAATGAAGTTGTTAATTACTCATCCAAGATAATTCATAAGCCTGCTTGCTTTCTTTTTCTTTTTTTTTTTTTTTACTTGTTTGGTTTGGGGTTTTTTTACAATTTTTCATTTAGTTTTTATAGTTTGGTCCTGCAGCCCATTGTTATCCTGGCTGAAGAAAATGCAGTAAGCCTAAGGAGCTTACTGCTCACCCATTTTGTTCAGAAAGACATCTTTTATGTTTAGAAGAGATTTGTTCTTCCAAGGGCTAAAATTTAGCATCCAACAGAACCAGCTGGGAAATGTGCACTAAAAAGATATTCTGAATGTTGAAAACTTTTTATTTCTCCTTTTAAAAAAGGTAAAGCAACTATTTCTGAAAATGAGACTGAGTGCATTTTAAATCACTTACCAGATCCACTAACTGAAAATGTTAATGCAAAGCACAGAATTTTTTTGTCACTTTTCTTTTCCATATAGATGTCTCTTAAATTATATTGGCTGTTGTGAAACTTAATATGTTTTTATAAATTGACCTGAAAAAAAAAATAAAAAAATAGGATGAGCAAGCTGACACAATAGCTTGAAAAAAAAAATATGATTAGTTATATTTTAACACAGAAACAGAAAATGAGATGAATTCTTGAGACACTGGATTCAGCTGAAATTGTAATTTGCTGAAATCTCTAAACTGGTTTTGAGCACATATTTTCACATCAGTTTCCAGATCAGGAGCATTTGAGAGTCATGCTTGTGTATGGGCACAAAGCTACCAGTTTAAATTACCCACAAAAGTCCATTTTGATTGCGTCTGTGAAAAATGACCTAGAGTTCTCTGGAGCATATGATCTTGAGAGGAGATGAAATTATTGGTCATTTCCATTGTTTATATATTGCTTATATGTTAAAATTGGTTTAGAGGGTTAGAGAAAAGGTGTCTCTGCACTTGCCAAGTTCTGCTTAGGATTTGAGATCTTTGGAAGGTCTGAAGTTCATGATTTGGGACTAGAGGATACTGAAACCTTCACCTTGTTTCTAAGCAGCACAAAGATTTTATCTTTATTTCTGTTTGGGCAATTTAGTCTTGTGAGATAAGTTTCTACCTAGTGCTTGGCTTTTCTGACAGCCTGTATGAGTCTCATTGGTGGTGCCTTGAATACCTTTCAGTTCTTTCACTATAAGAAAATTTAAAATCTGCTTGAAACAAGTGGAGTTTAGAAATATGCTGACTTTGTCTAAGTTTTTCAATTGTATGCACATCTCCTAAAATGAGAGAATAACTAAACCTCTGAGAACAGGGATGATAAGACCAAGTTTGAGTCTGTTAAGAAAAATCAGACAAGTTTTGTTTTAGACAAAACTTTTACAGAGTTGTCACAGCAGATCCCATTTGCCAGTGTATTCCTTTGATATCCGGGATGTTTAGCTGAGCTGTTTCATGGAGATGAATGTGTTTGAGTATGAAGCTGAGGTTAAAAAAAAATCAGATTTTGAAGGCTGTTTGTGTTCTCACATACTTTTTTCCCCCCCATGTTTTTTTTCTCCACGTTGCTTATACCCTTCTGACACAAGAATTTACTCAGTATCTTATTTCTTCATTTGGGCAGAAATACTGGGAACTATCTGATATTTTGTACTGCTTGCATTTGATCAGCACTTTAAATTCTTCAGTTACAATGAGGCATAGCAATAGCTCATACAAATAGTGGGGGGGGGTTTATCCTTAAAATTACAGTGAAAAATTAAAGAAAATAATAAATAAGTACTATATCCAACAGGTTGTGCAGGAAGACTAAAATTCCAGTCTTGGTGATCTGGAGAATTGGGAAATTTTAGAGGTGCTTACAGAGCTCTTAATTCTTTAATGAAGGAAGCAACTGATGAACTAGTTTGTTTTAAGCACCATAATAATCATTAGTATGGCGATGATGACTGGATTTTAAATTTAATGTTTTTAATTAATTGATTTAATTAAATTTAACTGTATTTCCGGTCTTAATTTTTAAATTCTGAATGCTACATATAAAATATTTACTCTCTCTAAAGCAAGAGAAAGGGATCTTTTTCCCCTGTATTTTCTTTTTGATTTCAAATTATTTACACAGTGTTTGCAATTCATAAATAGGATAAAAAAATGGACCTGAACTGTTATTCTTCTGAACATCATTGATTTTACTCTTTTCACAGAGGGAGGGGTGTGTGCAGAATAGAACAAAAATATCTCCACCACAAACTGGAGAAACAAAGCTATCATTAAATGCACACCCTTTCCCACCCCACACATATATGCACAAACAAATAAACTATGGGAGAGCTTCCAGTATCTAAATTGTTAGAGACATTTCATTTTGACAATGAACATCATATGGTTTTGTTTCCTATAACAAGATGAATATAAAGCATAAAATATCCCGCATTTCCTTAAACATTTTGAAATGGGACTGCTTCAAGCTGTTGACATGGGTATAGGGTAAGATTTTTGTTGGGTATGAGTCTTCATAAGGTATATACTTATCTCAAATTGGCTGAGAGTTCATATAAGCTGCAAATGTTTGCATTCAGCGCAGTACTGCTCTGAAAAATATTTAATCCATATTCTGGAAAAGTGCATGGAATTTTGGTGATATTAAATGTTATGGTAGCCCTGTCACCTATTTCAGCTCTGGCACTTATTTCTGCCTAAGAGAAAAGAATAATGCAAATCCTATATATTACCGTCAGAACATCTCCATTTGCAGAACAGTGCATAAATTCTCTATTTCTTCTTCTGTCATATGTTGTAGGACAATTCATGGTCATTTGGATCCCCTTCCCTATTTCACATGTGTTGACTAACATTTGTTTAAAAATTACAGACTTACAATTATGCAATTATATATTATATGGCTATATTTGGTGGGGGATAGGATTCTTTAAAATTTTTAATATTGCTGCATAAGCAGGTTACCTGTCTAAGTAGACACATTCATGTTTATCTTTCCCCTAAAAGTCTTCTGTTATTATTTTCATTTTTATCTAAGCTTAAAAGAATAATAATTAAAATTTAATTTTATTATCAACCTGGTTTTACTCCATTTGTGTTGAGTTACCAGTTATTTGAGTCAGTCTGCTTTTCTGTATAAATATTAGGAGAGTGCTTTCTACTACCTCAAATATTTTTTAAATATTAAACAAGTTTTCTGTCTTTAAAGACATACTAATAATTCTTTTTTCCTAGAGAAACCCTGGAGGGTAAGAAAGGAAATGTATGTTTTGGAATACATGCACCTGAACTGGAAATTTTTAGGCAGAATCCAGCAGGATTGATTTCTGTTGAACTTATCACAGCCTAAAGAGATTTTCCTTATAGTGGAAACTGGAGTTTAACATTCACCTGAAATAGTCTCAGGTCTTCTCTTGATCCAAACTAAATTAGCTTGGACAGTTGCTGGAAGAATGATAGCACCACCTTACCCACAAATAATCTTTGTGTCAGGGGTGCTTTAAGCACCAGATTCTCTGTCTTGGTTTCAAGTGCAATAGGAAGCAACCTGGTCTTCAAGTTCTCTCATAAAGTTCAAGCCACGAGTACTGTACTCTTACAATCTTTCACTTTAATCCTTTTGCACTATTACTTTTGAACAATGCAAAACTCTTAAATACTTCTGTAATTTCATCAAGTATCAAGCCCTCATCTCTCTTAACTTACTAAATTAAGGTCATTCCTACTGTTGGTACAGGTTTTGCATCTGAACCTTACTTTGACTCAGGCACTATTACCAGGGGCTGGGTGTATCAACATGGCCTGGAATCTGAGTTTGTAATTTTGTTCCTACACAGTTCTGCTCCTTAAATTTGTCTTTCTCCCTCAAAATAATGAAATACTTTTGTTAATTTTTCCTACCACTCATTTAAACTGACACAATGGACACAAATTATCTGCCTACAAAAATATTTTACTGGGAATATAACTCTTTCTAATTCTGTTAACACAGTGCTTGTACTTGTAGTGTGTTTGAGGCACATCTTCCAGCAGTTTCACTGGATATGAATCAAAGTGTCTTTAATTACAATATACAGATCCATGCTATGATGTGTCATCCTAAACTAATCTGTTACTTCACTTTCAGCATGCGAGACAGAAGCAGCAAAAGTTTATCAGCTATCACTAGAAGAGCACCTACAGCCCTTCAAAGACAACATGGAGCAATTCATTAGTCAAGGTAAATAATGAAACGTCACTTAACCTTTTCATGACATTTCAAAGGAAAGTTATGGGAACAATGTTTATACATTGTGGGAAAGGGACTGTTTATTTTGGCATCATAGAAAGACATGGATTAGTTTAATCAGATGCCACACAGTTCTAACAGATTTGCAAAATGATTCTCTTGTACTGTAGGTGACTCACTCTCTTTTGCATGACAGCAAAGACAAATGCTATTGGCTTGAGTGTGTGATCTTCTAAGTTCAACATTCCAGTAGAAAACAAATTTACAGCCTTTGTTCCTTGAAAAATTATTGAAGCTGGATCTGTTTCATTAACTTCATTCCAATGAGATAATTCTTTTGTATGCACCAAAAACATGGAATAAGCATAACAAAAGTAGTTAAAGGTTTTCCAGATATACTGCAAATCCATATGAAATACTTCAATATGGTAAATGGTTAACACTACAAGAGAAAATATATTAGAAATATCCATGATCAACTGGTATCCTGAGTATTAGTAGGAAAACACTTCGAAAATGAATGGACTATGCTTTACTGGATGTTTCTTTGACAAGATTATAGGAAATATGGATAACTTTAGGTTTTGAAAAATATTATATCAGAGCTTGAAAGGCTGCTGTACATTGACCTATGTGCTTTTTAATAAAAGTCAGAAATCAGTGCAGAATGGTTTAAATGATGAGTACATCAATGTAATTTTAAGATTTTGCTGCTCCTTCTGCTTTGATATTGCCTCTTAAAATCAAAGGCAGACCTGTTGTCTCCTGAACAGGCAAATTATGTGAGAATTCTGTTTCTTGTGCGGATTCATTAGCCTGGAGATGTGTAAAAGAGCTACCATTTATAGAAATTGTTTTTAACTGAATGTGCATTGCATTTGAGAGGCCAGTCAGATTTGCACGTGTCTCTTTCTGGTTGGAGTATCCAAGATGACTATATATCCAAACATTTTAAGTGCAGTACCTATAGAATCACAGAATGGTTTGAGTTAAAGGAGACTGGACCAGGCTGCTCATGTACTCTACTGTGTACTGATCCATGCTATAGGACTCTCAATAACTTTATAGGGGATAAATTGAGCACACCCAATATCTTGAATCATCAAATATGAACTGATGTTTTCTAAGACAGATGTTTACTATCCAAATCCGGAAAACAAGATGTTGTCTCCAGCACGAGTAACCAAATTAAAACTGGGTTCTGGTTATGTATAGGGCATTTAAATATTAAAGTAGTGGTATGCTTGAACATGTAGCAAGTGCTTTGCATTCGGTTTATATTATAGTTTTTGATGTATAGATAGGGGAAATTCAAATCACAAGTTTTTCTGAAAGACATCACTATTGATATGCAGTAAATCATGTCATTTTAACCTTATTGACAGAGTAGGAAATCAAACATGAAGATTATGCCTGGAAGTTTTCAGGGCCAGGTTGGATGAGGCTCTGAGCAGCCTGCTCTAGTGAAAGGTGTCCCTGCCCATGGCAGAGGGGTTGGAACTAGATGATCTTTAAGGTCCCTTCCAACCCAAACTATTCCATGATTATATGATTGTATTTCAGCAGATGGCTATCTGTTAAATTTGTGGTTTTTCTTTTAGAAACCATTGTTTTAGAAGTATCTAACTTTATACTTTAGCTTGTTATATGATTTTTAACTATACAAAATATAATTTTATGTAAGGTGTATAGTGATCTGTATTTGCAAGGATATGCAATTTCCTTTGTGATTATGTGTCTGTACTTAAGGAGAGTGAGGAAAAAGAAAAGAAAAAATATATATCCATCACATCTGTTAAGAACTTTGCTGTGTTCCCATATTAGAAGTGTATATTTTTGGGTGGTTGGCAAAAGGAGAAACCCATAATGTCAGTAAAAATATCACCGTCTCATTTCGATGAAAATAATTGGAAATGTGTGTTGTGAACACAGTAAAGTGTGATTAAGTAATTTCTACTTTTTTTAGAAAACTGTAGGGCCTATTATGCAGAATTCTGTCCCAATGTAAGAAAGACAAAGGTTAACATATAGCAAAAAAGAATCCCTGGTTAAGTTCCAAAAATAAAGTAATTTAAATACCTTTCATTATGAAATCCTTTGTTTTTACTTCATGGGATTGAATTCCGACTTGAAAGAGGCCATGTTTAAAGCAGGATTTCTCTTTCCTGTTCAGTGTTTGACAGGCTTTTGATCTAGATATTTTTTCTAAGGGCTTTTGTTGTTTATGTAGACATAATCGATGAGTCTTTTCAGCTAGACTGCACACATGATCATTTAGAAAAACAGAGGGACAATTCTTGGCACCTTTTGGGGATTTTTGTTTATATAACATATGCTCTGGGCAAAGAAAAATCAAGCTTTAGGTTTTTATCTTTTCAAGTTCCAGTTTCTCTAAAGTCAGAAAAAGTTTTAACTTATAATTCAGATGAAAAGCATTTTTCATAAGGTTGAATAATTTGGCATGTTTATATGATGCCTTTTTAAAGCAGATAACTTGTGTGCATAATGGGACCCAAAAGTTTAAAGTAGCTAGTTACTTACAGCATATTCACTTACATATGTTGCTAGCAGCTAAAATGGAAGGTGGTTTTCCCATAGGCAAGAAAACTTGCACAAAAAAATATCCTTGGCAAGAGGTTAGAAAGGCTGTGCTTTATAAGAATAGTTACTGTCACACATAGCTAAATTTGAGTTACTGCAACTCATCTGGCTGATTGTTACTAAAGATGTATTAATATTAAAAAAATCTTTTTTAATGTTAACACTTTTAGTGGATTTGCCAGAGACAAAAAAAAGGTTGTATATCACTAGCTTGCTTGTAGATGATTTCATTTGAAAGCTAAAGAAGGTGAAGAGGCAAGAATGGGTTCAGAATCATGAAGTTTTTAGATGAAAGTGTTAGTGGTATGTGTGATGAAGGCTGTTCAGTATTTGCCTTACTATCCAAGTCAGTAGCCTAAACAATCAGCATGTATGCTAAAATATGCAATTTGGCAACAGGATGCCAGTCCTTTCTTGATGACTTCATGTAATTGTTAAAATGATCATTATATTTAATGAGATTAAATTACCTGTGCTCTCCTTTCTACATTGGCTTAGTGGACATTGGCAAGCATGGTTTATCCTATGCATTGGGGTTTTGAGGGTCTGTGTGCCTCAAAACCTCCAACAAAATCCTCTCTGTTCTTCCAGGTTCTTCTGTTTTCTGCCTCCTAATCTTCTTTTCATGTCCTCTTTTTGAGTCCACGTACTTCAATCACATCAGATCACCAAATGTATTGTGTGGTTCTCTTGTTCTTAGAATTTTTTTTCCCTGAAATTCTCTGTAGCCATGGGGTTTTAAAATGGAAAAATTAAAAAAAAATGTAGAAAATCTACTTCAGAAAAAGGAGATTGAAGAAAAATTGTCAGAAAATACAAAACTTTTAAAAATTGTATTGTTTATTATTTAGTTTGTCATAACCATTTCCCTAAGCATTTCCAATATCAGTAATGTATAACTCTGAAATAGAGTAAAACAGTTGTCCTTTTCCAATGAAAATTTAATCATAGCAAACAGTAGGGATTTAAAATTTGCATGTCCCTAGTATAGCATATATAGTCACATTTTATGTCTTTGGGTCATTCCCCACAAGTTATCACAATTTGAATAAGAGAGATTGAAAACAAAGCTCTATTTGGGAACCTTGTCTCCATTGTTTCATTTGTAGCTGGGGATAGATAGGGATACAAATATGTGAGAGACCACAACCCTGAGTTTAGAAAGCTTCAGAAACCACTTCTTTTCCTGGTGGAAATGAGTTTGACATGAGCGGGGAAATGCTGAGGGTGCTAGTTATCATGCAGTTTGTACAGGAATTTCATCAGCAGTTAGTAATCCTTTAACCTTGTCCCCACTGGATAGGTTAGCCAGCTCATGCTGAAAGAATTGTGTATGCATGAACCACAAATGATTCGTAGTCCCCAGGTTTTAACTGTGGTTAACTTTGCAGTGAAAAGCAGTCTCTGGGTGTTTGCTGTTGGGATGCTGTCTAGGCTGGGCATTCTTGTCAGCTTGATAAAGCAGGAAACTTATGGCAGGAGGCAGCAATCATCACTCCCTCAGAGCAGTAAGTCCTGTTTGGGAAGTGGGAAGATTCAGTATGTTGAAATCACAGCTTTTCCACTGAGATTCTATAAATTGTGACAACGTTGTGGACTTCAAATCTGAGCAAATCATCTGTTGTCAAATTCAGAAGCCAAACCAATATGATTAGTTTTAGACTTTAGAAAAAACATTATTCCATGGAAGAAATACAAGCATTGTTTGCAGAAGTAAGAATAAAAATTTCAGATTTTTGGCTAGTTCATCTAAAAGCAATGATGAATATTCCAGTGTAATTTTAAGTTTGGAACCACAGGGTAACCATTTAATCTTTGGCTCCTTCTAGTCTTATTTTGAAAAATTCTGCCATTTTAGTATTGTAAGTGAATACCAGCACCAGGTTTTGTTATGCTAAACCCAAGAATATGGACTCTTCTCCAGACCTCAATTCTAGTGACATCCTCATGGTCTTACAGAATAAAGATGCTAAAATTGTTCTGTTGGTTGAACTGTCTGTAAGGATGTCCTTCTTTTACCTGGAAGATCATTCAGGAACCCAGTTTCCAAGCTTTTAGTAAACGAATGTATAAATCACAGTGAGTTCTATTTATCGCTGTTGCTGCAACCAGATAGTTGGTCATGACTTGTTCTTTTAGGTCAAGCAGCAAAAGGCTGTGCATCATCAAATGATGGATTGTGAATAAGACTGAAGCATCAGACTGAATCTTGGATGTCTGGGTTAAGTTCCTGGCTCCAGAAGTATTGTAGATGATTGCAAAATGAGTGCTGCTAGGGTAATCTTAATTCTGGCATTTTTTAACTGAGAATGATTGATTTTGCAGATTCCATTTTCTTTAAATATTGCTTTTATAATTTGATTAATATGAGGGAGAACATAGAAGTACTTAATAATTTTTCTAAAAATAATTTGAGGAAAATATGACTGAAACATGATTTGGAAGATATATGAATAAATGTTTTTTTGTTTTTATTTGGAAAAATTGCACAAAACATTAAGAGGTTGGATATTAGTAATTTATGTGGAGACAGTGACTTTAAATATTATTATGATTACCAAAATATACTCATTACTAAGATCTAAAATTTTTTTTTTTTCCTTTGAGAAGAAAATTTTGGAGAAATATCAAGGGCAAGAAACATAAACTCACTAGAACAAAAGTTGCAGGAATTCAACTTAAGCAATTTAATTTCATGAAAGTTTACATTTTTCTGTTAGCATTCTTTTGTTGAGTTATTGAAGGAGCTTTTAAAACTTGTTCTTTGAGTCCTAAAATATTTTTTTAATCTCACACTGACATCTTAATGCTGATAAATAGCTTAACGTCAGTGTGATATAAACTTGTCCTTACTTCTGATGTCAGCACCTCCATTGGTGTGCATTTTTACATAAAAATAATAATTCAGATTTTGTTGCATTTGCAACACTAGACGGGTTTCACTGAATTAGTCTCACCTTGCTCCATGAAAGTCCATGAAAGACTGAACTTTTAGACTGAGGCTGTCAGCTGTTTTGTGCCTTTGGCACAGGATCTTAGCTAATCATTTTTGTAGGCATCAGAAGGTTTCAGACAGAACAGGTGTGGTGGAGTTAAAAAATGCGTTTTGTCATCACATGAGAACAGAACAATGTATGAGTTTTACAATAGCATGATACAAGTCATCCAACTCGAAATACTCTGAAAAAAATGCCTTCTGAAAAAAAATACCAAAAACCTTGTGGACAGTTGGGGAGGGCAGAAAATAATTCACATTTTAAATCTCTTCTCTAGTAAAAATGCAAGCAAATAAGATTTCTTTTATGACGTAGTTCTTGGGATGGAGAATGAAAAATAGGAGGACATTAAAGCTTAAGAGCATTTAGGTCCTTCATAAGCTGTAATCTCAATGGCACATGTTCTTCAGAACTGTGGAGTCCAGGCTTACAGATGAATGGTCTTCCTTTTAAAACAGGCCTGAATTCTCTTGCTGTATCTTTACTGTACCCAAAAACATATATTTAGTCATAGGTATGCCATCTAACTTCACGTCTGTTTCCTGCCTAGTCCTGGCCTGACTGAGACCTTTCAGCAGTGTAGGATTTAAAATCAGCAGCAGGGAACATTGAGTGAGGAGCTCAAAGCTGCCCACGAAATGCAGTGCATTTTACTTCTGTGAATGTGACCCAATTTCTCAAATATAATGGATGGTGGCTTAGCCACTTCCTCTGACATGGATGAATCTCATCAGGTCCCAGGAACCTGAGTACCTTCAGGTTCCTCAGTTAGTCTCAAACCCAATCTTCTCCTTCATTCTCTCAGTCCTTGCCCTTGTCTTCTGCAACTTTGGCAGTGTGGATGAACCACTTGCTGATGAATACTGAGGCAAAAATAACTGTCCTGTTACCAAACTGCTGCCTGATGGAGTAAAAGAGCAAAACGTGGAGGAAGTCTGCATCTTGAGACATGTCTCAGATAGAACTTGAGATGAGTTTTTTTGTCTTTATTATTAATACAGTAATAATCTGAAAAGTAAACCTCCTTTTATAGAGTCTTCTTAAGTTTAAAATTTTTAACTTTCAAGGAAGTTGAAGTTTCTGTCCTTGGATATTCACTGAGGTGTTAAGCTGTTCTTCTATAAATCTTGCTCCTAATCTATGGAGCTAGAACATAATTTGCATTCCTGTTGTGTGAGAGTCTAGTCATAAGGAAGTATAATTGGTAGGAATCAATATAAATGTTAATGTGTTTAACTGATCGTAGGTTTTGAAAAATAAGAAACAATAATTAAGAAAATGTTCAGCATATTGGATGTTTTATCCCAACTTATCTTCAAGAAACTGGGGTCTGAATTTTTAAATTTAAATGTTCAATTTAAATATTCTCTTACCTGTATGCATAAAAATCTAAGAAAATGGGGGGGGGGGGGGGGGAAGGGGGTT
>VXAC01008839.1:491324-512489 GCA_013399225.1 Rhipidura dahli
TTTGCTTTAAGGATAACAGTGGTGGAGCCCAAGTCTCCAAGTACTAAATACAATGTTTTCCACTACAAACATCCCGCCCTGGTCACCCCACTCAGCAGACTACACTGCTACTAATAAAAATTGTTTGCAGCCCTAAGCAAAGCTCTGGTCGTTGTTGTGGCTGGGGAAAGTATAAGGAAATTCCATTTGTATATCTTTGCTACAGATTTCACATGCATGTTTGTGTGCATGTTTGTAAATTGGTGTTGATTGAAACATTGAAACAGAAAAACAGCAATTATCTTTGTATCCTAATTATGCCATAGGTTTGCTCTTTTTCAACAAATTTAAAATCAGGATTTCCTTTTTCAAAGGCACTGTATCTATGATGTAGAAATATAATTTTAATGAATTATTATTGTATAGCTATATAGGGAAAGTGGAATAAAAAATAGTTTAAAGTTTTATTCTTTTTTACATTTCTACATGAATTTTATACCATTGATATTTGTTATCAGGACAGTTCAGAGCTTTTTCATGTTCCAAAAGCTACTGACTCTTGGGAATCCTAAAATTCTATATGCAACTTAACAGGCCAGAAGTCTAGCAGACTGAAAAGGGAATCAAGTACCAACTTAAAAGAACTTTCTGCTAAAGCATGCAGATCTTGAATGAGATTTATGTTGCACTACCTGAATGACTGCATAAATATAAATTTCATCAAAGCACATGCACAGAGCAGATTGACAATTGCTTTGCACATTGGTGATGCCTAAATTAATGTGCACGTTCTTGTAGATTTTTTATTAAGTGGTCTTTCAGTGATGTAAGTTAATCGAAATGTGCACCAAAAAATTTATGAGAGAACATGTGGCAAATAGATAATTTTTTCACCAATGTGTGGGAATGAGTTTCTTATTTGTAATTTCCTTCACATGATCACCAAATGATAATATCTTTCATATAAAACCAATCATGTTTTCAATATGTGCCTGCTACAGCTCTAGTACTTCACTAATGGATGTGGGTACTGGGAGAGGAAAGAGTTTTCATTTGTCAAGCAACTTGTAGAAAAGGTATAGGGCTGAATCCTTCCTGCTCTTTACTTAGCTTTTCCTCCTCTTGGTAGAAAAATTCCTATATTATTTAAGTTTTTGTGATCATTATTTAAGATCTGGTTTTAAATCAGTTTCATGACTTGGTTGTTGTTTATATTACTGCAAGAATCTGGGGGTTTTTGTTTTTAATTTTGAAGTCTTTGAGCTTGGGGTTGGTTTCTTTTTGTGGTTGTGGTTTTGGATTTTTATTTAATAGGGTTATCAAAATTTGTGTAGTTTTGTTTTTGTGGTTGTTTGTTGAATGGGGGGGGGTTGCTTGGTGTTTTTCTTTCAGAATTTATTTACATGAGTATATCTACAGGTGGTTTCAATATATTTTACACATGAGGTTATCCTGAAACATCTCTTTCACCTTGTTGCTAATTATTTGATTGTATTTTTACAGCCAAAATAGACCAAGAAAATGAGGAGAAGTCATTGACAGAAGCACATAAAAGGTAAGAAAGAGCAATGCAGTAAATCTTTCTTTGAAAAATATGGTTTTGTATCAGTTGTTGTACTGGAAACCAGCATTACTATATTTTTGAATATTGATAGAAATGCACTCAGAAAACAAAGTGATTATTAGTTATTGTCAATTTTCATTTTACAATGAAGAAAGATTGAAATTCTTTAAAGAAATATTGTACATTACTCCTGTCTTTCAGAAATGCATTAAACTTATGTAAAAATAAATTCAGAATATGCCATTTGGACTGAGAGAAAACTGTTCCTACTACACCAGAATCATGGTGATTTGAGATATATTTAGCATTCCCCAAACAAATATTATTCATTACGTACCATTTCCTCTGCTTATAAAAAAATAATTAAAACATATTTTTAATAAACTAATTATATGTATAATTAAATGTGACTTCCTTGGTAGAATTGCTAATAGATCTTCAAATACTTTCTGTGGCAAAAAGCAAAATACCTCATTAAATTTCATTACAGATGTGAGCAGTTGAGACAATTTCCAAAACCGGGAATCTCACTGCATTGCACCACACATGGTTTGGTCTGACTTTTTTGGAAAAGTTCTCCAGCAGCAGTGTTTAAATGGGACAGATTTTTATATGTCCCAGCAAGAGATTGAAATATGGTGTGCAGCATTTATAGCCCAGATTTAGTGAAACTCACAGTCTGCATTTGTTTATCCTTTACTAAAAATAGCATTTTCTTTTTGTACTATCTACAACTATCACTCAATACATACTAATGAGTATATCCATTATATATTCCCAGAATTATGAAGTCTCTCAAAACAATTCCTGTAAAAGATATCACTGTAAATGTTTCTACTATGGGCTTTTTTTTCTACTAGTTTTTACTATGGTTTGTTAGCCATTCTGAGGCCTCAATGCCCGAATTTGCTACCTGCAGTAATGCCACAGGGCAGCTGAGATCTTTCCTGGTACAACACCACATTTTCTCTCTGTTTTCCTGGGCAATGTATTAAAGATAGTACCTGAAAAAGCAGCCAAGAGGAGTGAGTGCCACAAGAACCTCCTTTCTAACTTGTATGGAGATGGCAGCTCCTTGAGTGGCACGTCAGTGGTGTGGAATCATGATGGAAAAAATAGAACAAAGGAGGGAGTCACAGACAGCTGCTTTGAGTAGATTCCTTAAAGTTGCATTACAGAAATACAGAATATTCTGAGCTGGAAATGATCCACAAAGATCATGGAGTCCAAGTCTTAAATGAATGGTCCATCCAGGCATCAAACCCTCAACTTTGGTGCTGTTGGCACCCTGTGCTAACCAGCCGAGCTAAAACCACGGAGTTGCAGTGGCTTAGTATTGTACCTCTCACTCAAGTGTATGAAAGGCATTCCTGACATTTCTTAGGTTTGTTTAGCTGCTCAGTTACAGAATTCTTATCTCTAAAATTTTCCTTCACAATAAAACTTTGAGAGAAGATGGTTGCTGTTAGGAGATTTTTGTGATCTCTGACTGCTCTTTTAAGGAAAATATTTTTCCTGTGGAAAATGGATTAGAATACTGCTCCAAAGGTGACAGGAATCTAATAACAGTGGAATCTGCAATCTGTTCAGAAATCTCATGATTTATCACTAGTTTTTGGTGTGTAATTCACTTTCCATTCTAATCTTTTTCACTGACAAGACTGGAACCATCATATAAAACTTCCCATTGGTTTAATTAGCATAAAGGGGGAAGACAGTAAACTGCTCCCTGAATTTTCATTCAACTTCGTCTGCTTCTTCTGACTTGTCATAATTCTTTCTTCTCCCCCTATATTGAGTGTAGCAGCTCCTTTTACACAGTTTATCAAGGAAGAAAATTCTGCTTCATTGTTCCTCCTTACTGTGAATGTCTAGCAAGGATATTCACAGACACAATCTTTTATGGAACACATAAGGAATTATGCTAGGACCACATTTACTAGTATCTGGGTTACTAGTTATTATTTTCTTTCTTCCCTCCACCTTCCCACTGAAATTCTTGATCAGATTAGTGATATTTGTTAAAACATTGAAGACAACTTAATCTATAGTTTTAGTATTATGTGTAATTATTTCACTAAAATTTTTAATTTAGCTTGGAAATAAAATACTTGGGATCCTTTTTGGCAGATTTGGGTGAAAAAGAAGATGAGAGCTTAAGGAGCTAAATAAAAGATTAGTTGCATTTGACTAATCATAGGTAGATAGCAGTGCATAGAATGACGAGACAAGCAAGTAGTGCAAAGAAAAGTGATGGATTAGATGGAGCAAAGTTAATGTGATTAATGTGCTTGGACTTTCCTTGTTCAAGTGGATGACTTCAGCCCATGTATAAGTTCAGGTCTACTGCATGGAAGCATTTCTTCAGCTTTCATTAAAAACTACAATTTTTTAAAAATTATTATTATTTTCTTTGTTAGTTTGTCTCCATTAGAATACAAAAGTCCAAAAAAAAGCTCTTGTAGAATGAACAAAAAATGTTTCTGAAATGAATAATGATTTGGGGAAAATGCAGCAATGTGTATTTTAAAAAAGCTCAGTTGTGCAATAGATGAGCTGAAATGGAAAGTTAATCTTACACACAGAATGAAGACAAAGAAAATGGAATGTCTGCTCCAGGGACTCCATACAGTGTATAGCTGTTCATTTGTCACAAGTGAGAAAATGTTTAATCAGTTTTGAAATGATGTATTCTCTCTTTATTTATCGTGTTTAGTGACTTTAAGAGTGTCAGTATGTAAAGTGTTTATCCAAGGAATGGATTTCTGGCACATGGATAAAATGAAAAGTGAAATGTTTAGCTCGCAATAGGCATATGTTCCAAGATCTCTCTGAGTAAGTATCCTGAGATGAGAAGAAAGCACACAGGTCTATGTTTATCTAGCTTACGCAGGCAGACAAGGAAGGCTCCAGCCTGGTATTAACACTGAAGTGACATGGAATGTCTTCACCAAACCCCAAACAATTACATCATTCCCTTAACAATATTGATAAAGTGTAATAAGAAAGAACCTGGCACTTTCCAATTAGATCCTCATTGCTAAATGCTTGAGAAACTGTGAAATGCTTGTCAAGTTAAAGCAAAAAACACTCATTTGGGGGGAGGTAAAAGAAGTAAAACAGAAAAGAGAGAGGAGGAGGAGGGGAAAGAGATGCTTCTATATTTTAAGAGTCCTCAATTCAGTGCCCCTTTTTTTTTCTTCTTCTTTCTTATTTTTAAATTTGAAATAACATCCTCTGTCCCAATACTTGTTTTACATATATGTTCTTCTTTTCTGTATTTTCATTTTCTTAGTGTTAACTATCTTTCATTTTTTCATTTGTGATTTTCTTAAGCAGCAAGAAAAAAAATTGAAGCATTATTGTTTCCAAGTATGCTTAATACAATTTCAGAATGAGACAGACTTTTATCATAGCATCCACAGCAAGTAGGAACCAAGATTGCAACAAAATTATTGTCCAGATAATATGGAGAGTGATATCTTGTTTACCATGCCAGGACAAAAAGTAATAGCAACAGCAGAAATACCATTTTGCAAATTTATAATCAGAAATGAGTTAGTTACTCCACTTCTTGCACTTCATTTCTGAAGAACCAATAGCTAAACAACGTTACTGAAATTACTAGAAACAGCATTCAATGAAGTTGAAAGTCCTAATTCTCTGTCTTGCTATCTGAACAGCTCTGCAGGAGTAGCATGTAATTACTACTTATAATACCTCACCCAGTATTAGGTTCTCATCTTCTTAGAAGGGTTCCAGAGTCACGTCTTTTTAAAAAGCAAATAAATCCAGACTTGTAACACTGTCTCTCCTCCACTGAAATAGTTAAGATGGCATTTTCCTACCCCTTTACCTGCAAACATTTATGTCTTCTTAAAATAATACCATGGGATTTACTCAAAAATTTAATTGGAGATGTTTGTTTTTTGTATCCAAGACACAGTCAGATGATCTTCAATTTTTCCTGCTACCTGTCAGTCTAACATTTGCTCAGAAGCATTTGATTCTAAATTCAGTTCAGCAGTACTGAAAATTGTTCAGTTACTCATATTTCATATAATTAATTCATATTATACTCCTGTAAGAGACAATTTATGCTGGAAAAGTTTAAGAATTCTTAAGTTTGGGGGTTTTGTTTTGGGGTGTTTTTTTGTTTTTTTTTTTTTTAGTATTTCAGATAGTATAACCTTGCTTGAACTGATAAGTCACTATATCAACAGTCCCATACCCTGGTGGTTTAAAACCATTCCCCTGTTTTTTCTGTTGATGCCTAACAAGAGCTGGAAAGAGAAATGCCACTTGCTGTCCTGGCTTTCTGTACATCCCAAATTTCAAAAAAAATCCTAGAAATTAATTTTTTCTTTAGTAAATCTCAAAGCATTATGAGAATATATATTTGTTTTATAAAAGTCAAACAGAGGCCTTTTTGCCTTTTGACGCAAGTAACAACGGGGGAATTTAGAACGTGTGTGGCTTGGTATGAAATGCTCATCTTTCCATGTCGGGATATTTTTATTTGGTTTATTTTATAATTTGTTTCCATTACTTGCACATTCCAGTGATTTTTGGGCTTTTAAGTGCTTTTTGACTGCAGCCTCCCAGGCACCTCTTCTGTTTTCAGGACTTTTAATAATCCAGTTAGAAATGTGTTGCTGCTTTCTTTTGCTGTAGCAACAAAATGACATTAATTTTGAAGAGAAATGTTTACCTTTAAATTGCCTGTAAAAAAACCCCAAAACTATTCCTGACACAACAGTCTTTGCAGACTTCCATTGACTTCACTGAACATGAGACTTGTGGAGGAACAAAGGTTTACACCTGCTTATGATCTGACAAGTTGATGACATTTAGAGAAATAGCAGACAGTATGGTACAATGGCACTGCTGAAAAGCAACACCTCGAAATGTAGCACCTAAGTCTGGTAATCCTTTAAAACATTAAATGTTCCTCCCACCTCACTACTCTCCACACAATGTTTTGGATTGCTTCCAAAAGTGAACTGTAAAGTTAAAGTGAAAATTGAGTTAATGATTGAAATAAACTGGTGAAAAGCTTAGAATGGAAGAGGTATGTAGTTTAAAAAAAAGAAAAAAAAAACAGAAGGAAACTTTTAACTGAAAGGCAAGAATATGCCATGGGACTCTGTCTTTCACTACTCTCTGGCCATTCATCTATTGTTGGTTCCTTCACTGTTATGTCTCTTTTCTCGCTGTGTGGCTCCCAGCATGCAGGCTGGAATTGCTAAGGGTAATACATTTCAGACTGTAGGTATACATTAGTTGGATCAGCAAAAAGTAAATACTTGCTGAGCAGAGGAAATGTGTATAGAAGAAGCTTACAGACTGTTAAACAGTTTGGATCATTCTAGTTTAGTATCCTGTCTCTGACAAAATATCAGGACCAGTAGATGAGCAGTAATGGAAACTTAGCCAGCAGTTTAGTTATGTCAGAAAGCCTCTTCTAAAATATGAGTAATTGGTCTTATCCTGAAAGATGAAGTCTTTGTCCTTTTTTGAAAATATTTGCTAAATGATGCAAGTCCTTTACCATTTAGATGATTGATTTTTGCCTATAAGAGCATTATCTTTTCTTTTGAAGATTTTGGCTTACTTGATTTGAAAATAATTTTATTTCATTGGTTTGAAATTAGTTTGCATTTAATTTCATTCATTGCTAGTATGAACAAATGGGAATATAACTTTTAACAGTCTGGGCTACAATTCATAAATCTAATATTCTGCAATGTAAACTGATTTTTTTGCAACTTATTCTAAAGTTTATGTAGGTTATTTCTACTTAGGTCTCAGAGTAAAAGATAAAAGATGTTAGTTTAAGGTGCAACTACAGTTACACTGCTAAATAGCATTGGTAACAATAGGGCTAACACCCTGATAAGAATACAGTTAAAATAACATGGGTCTGATCAACCCAAAACTAATGCTATGGCATCAATACGAGGATTAAAAAAAGAGAAAAGAATAGAAGAATCATGTCTCTAATAAGATTAGTGGGGAAAAAACACATTAAATTAAGTCTTTCAGTGTGTCATATTTCTTTTGGCTTCCAGTTTATGTCCAGCAGGTGGTTTCACTGAGTAGCCCTCAAAAATTCAAGATATTTCTTTTGAGCTGTTGCAGCTGAAGTAAAGCGCTTGTGTGCGTGTATGTGTGATTAGCTCCAGTGCCTCTGCATTTTGCATCAGCTTCTGATTATGCTTAGCAGAACCTTTCTTTCATCATATTGTCCACCTGAGCTGTTTGGTTAGATTGTTTCTGAAGACCTTCATAGTACAGTGTTCACATTTGCAAGTACCGTGACTTAAATGTGGATAACGCGTCTCTTTTACTCTCTTGTGCTGATTTGCCACTGGAGTTGTTCCTTTCTTCCTTCCTGTATGTTGAGATTTACTTTAAGTATTACAATTTTATGTTGCTGTTGTCGTGTACATGCAAATGGAAGAGCAGTCAGGGATGGTATTTAATTAGGTCACAAGTGCTGTTTTAACTCATCTGGAAACTATCCAGTAATAATCTGTACAATATAGGTCATTCCTTCCATAACAATTTCCAGCTGATGGAAGGCTGCCATCCACAAGCCCCTCCATGATATAGGGCTTGCTTCAGCCTACTGCTGAAACTCCACTGTGCTTCTCTTTTATGGAGATTAGGTGACCACGAAAAAAAAAGCATTGTCTCTTTACTATTTCTTGGTTTGTTCATCAGCCTCATTGCCTTGTTTCTTGACTTCTTTAACAAGCTAGTTCAGAAACAGCTGTACTGGGCCTGATCCATTCTGTACTGTAAGAGAAGTCTTAAACAAGGGCTTCTCATGAGATAACCTCAGCCACTTCTTTTCTCAGCTGCTGCCTGAAAGATAGTTTTACCTTAATCAGTCTGTGGAGGAGGTAAAACTTCCTGCTTCACCCTAAAGAAGGCAGTTAGGGTGTGGTCACCCCAGACCAGAAACACCATGAAGCCTTCATGTAAGCCTTAGAATGGGTGGGAGCAGCTCCTCTAGACATGACATAGTTTTCTGAGGCCAAAGGAGTATGGTTTGTCTACCTTGGCTTGGATGTGTGAATATTGATGAGCCACAAATCCAGAGTGATGTTGTTATTTAATACAATATTCCTATTAATTCCAGTGGCTGCCACCTTTTCATTTAGACTTAATCCTTGTAGAAAACACTGCCCATTTTCTCTACTCATCTACAAAAACGTTCCATCACTTCTGTGAGGAGGATATATTGGGATAACTTGAGGATTGAATCTTAAGTGCTTAACGTTTAAAAAATGCAAGACCTTTCCAACCTGGCAGTTCATCAAGGCAGGTTTTGAAGTCTTTCAGAAAATTTCCTTTCATGGGATTTTGTCGTAATTGACTCTAAGAATATGAAAACCCCCATGAACTTTGCTCTTTTGAGCAAAGTGCTGGCCTATGATGATATTGGTGGATGCATGTTAAGGAGAGAGCTCTTGCACCCTGAATTAACTAAGAACACTCTCCAGAGCAACCACAAAAGGGTTAAGGTGAAACTGCATCAAAAGACATTTAAAATGCTAGGATGTTCTATCACACACAAGTATTTCAGACCATATTTATTCTATAAAGAATAAAATTTCAAAGAAAAGAAACTGAAACCATAGTTTGACTTAATTACCAAAATAGAAATTATTATGATTGTGCCAAGAAAAAACCCTGATTTTCTAAGGTTTCTTAGGGTTTTTTTCTAAGTACAGTACATGAAATACCTTCATTTCATGTCTTATACTTAGAGCATATTTTTGCCAATGCACATATATAAAATTTAATCTATGCTGAATTATATTCTTAGAGCATGAGTTAATCTTATGTGTACCTGAAATTTGGTGTGTGGTTTCCATCTGGATATCTAAATAATCCGTTCTAGATTTAAGAAAAATTATTATTTCATTATATAATTATTATTTTTTAGATAACCCTGACCTTGCCTCTTCATAAGTTTTGGTTATAAAAGTGAGCCACACCATGGCAGCAGGCAGATTACAAGGCTGAGGTAGTCATAAATAAATTGAAAAAACATAACAAGCTTCTAACACAGTATTTAGTGCACAACAGTTCTGCACTACTCCCAGATGTAATTATAAACTTTTTAAGTAATAATGGTTGTTCAGAAGGCCTCCAGTGAAGATGAGGTGTGTTAATAGAAAGATCTAAAACCAAGATGGACTTTCACATGAGGCTTTTAACTGTTTCTTACAGCACTGAGGCCAGCAGCTTTTGTGTCCGACTACTGTTGTTGAAATTCATTCTACCACTGTATTCTGTGTCTAACAACACCTTATTATTTCTTCAAGTTCAACCAGCCAAGGGTTATTTAATATCTTTGAAGCTCACATGTTTGTCTTTTTAAGAGAGAAAAATAGTTTTCTCTTGGATATGTTACTAGGCCTGACTTTCAAGTGCACAAAATTACACAGTATTGTTTCACACTTGCTCATATTGCCTATGTCTAGTTTAGCACAGAGCCATCCATGTGTCTGGAGCAGCTTAGCTGGCAGGCATGGGCATGATACCCACTCTAACATGAAATTAAAAACATTAAAGACCAAGATAGAGAGCCTATACGTTTATGCAAAGTATTCAGATAACAGCAGATTGCAGCTAACACCAATGCCTCTAGAGAAGTTTAACTACCTCAAGACAAGATTTTGGGAGAAAGTCTGAAATTATTTAAAATTGTCATTTTTAAAATGACATGGAAAAAGCATATGCAACTTAAAAATGCATTTGAGGAGTCATGCTAAAAATGCTTGATTTTTTTCAATTTTTTTTCTCAGAGTGGCCTGTTAAAATACAAATGTCAGAGGCAAGAAAAAGACACAAAGTTAGTTCTGTTTCCAATGTATTATCTCAATTCATATTTTATTCTGAATAATATTCTTGGATAGAGACATAACCTTTTAATAAGCACAGCGGAATTTAGGTTCTCATGAACTCCAGTTACTAGGTGACATGTAGCTGACATGCTTTGCATGTTATATAGTAAAAGTAGCAAAAATATCTCTAACCTACATTTCCTGACCTTTGGTATTGTTATTGTTTGGTTTTTTGTTTTGTTTTGTTTTGTTTGTTTTTTGTCATTAGAAAAGTTCTGTTTGCCAAGATAGCTCCCTCCTGGTGAAATTTAGCACCTAATCCTATGCCACCTTGGATAAAATATGGCATTGTTATATCAGTGGAGCACTTGTTTACATCTGAGTAATGCAAAAAAATCCAGACTCAACCCAAACTCAACCCAAACATACAGAGGGACCAGGCTGGAGCCTTTTGTTTTAGAGAGAAAGAGAATAAAAAGAAAAAGAAAAAAAATAAATAAACCTGTGGGGGAAAACCTTGCAGAATACTTTTTAAATGTAGTTTCGTCTGTGATCCCTGATAGCCTGCTGTTTCCAGAAGATATAAGGATCAAGAACTGATTAGGCAAATATCATACCTAATGAATATATCTTATTCTGGACCTGATAAAATTATTTAATAAAACAGACATTTTGAAGGTCTCGGAGCTCAAATTCAACTTTCAGCAAAAGTATAATTTAATTTAGTTATGGCCATTTTATTTTGCTGTTCTGCAGCCTTATCTTAGGAGGCCCTTTGTTCTTGAAAAACAGGACTAAAGTAATACTCTCCCATTGAATGAAGGAAATAGAGGGTCTGGAACAACAGTTTAAATTGAGGTTGAAATGGCAATCCGGTATGTGAAGGGTTTATTCCCTGTTAATACCATGAGATCATCGGTCTTCCTAAAATTTTATTTTTTCCCAAAAATGCTTAAGTGCAAAGCTTTAGTCCTGATATATTGAATTTAACAGTCTGTGTCAAAGTATATGCTCTGTGCTATGTAACAGTGCTTAGTTACAGGGTCTGCTGCCATTGGTCTAAAACATGGAAGTTCTGCATTTGTGTTACTGGCCATTGGGTACAACTGATAATATTGTTCACTGGGGGTGAACATTAAGGTTGCAAGGCATTCCTAGTATTTGGAGGGAGGGTGTTAAAATTCTCATGAGCAAGACAGACTGGCCTGTCAAAACATAATTTTCTGTTCTTCATGTTGGATGCTTTCTGCTGAGCTTTTGTTGGGTGAAAAAAATGGTACTTCAAAGGTAGAGGGATTTTTTTGCTGTTGCTGAAGCTGCTAATTTTCATGTGGTTGGAGCAGTAAAACACTTTTTGTTTATTATGAATTTATAAGAGGCAAGGGACTAGACATGAGGGAGATGACTTAGGATTCAAAACATTGCAAATGTTTGGCAGGTTTTTTTTAGAGGGAAGGAAAAATCTCTTGAGACCTTTGTTTTCTAAGGAACAATATTACAAAATACATAGTTACACAATATAAATTGGCAAATGATAGAAGAGATTAATGATTCTGGCAGCTAATTTAAGCTGGAATATTATATCAGTTTTCTTTTTAATATAAGAAAGTTACTTTTCTTCCTTTTTATGAAGGGGGAAAATTAAACTACAAGAAGAAATTTCTTACCAGTATTTAAGTACTAGTTATCTTGAATGAACTTATATTTATTTTTTATAATTATACAGAACAAGAGACAGCACTGAGGAGAAGCAATTATACTCTTCTTTTTTTAAAAGAAGAATAGGTGAAGAAAGTGCTGTAAAGTTATAGTGCAAAGAAGGACCCTCAGCAAAATACATCAATAGATAATTACAGCCTTCATAGGACGCTGTGCACATAAAGTTCCTAACAGTCTTGTGTTATCTCAATAACCAGGATGCTGTTTCTCTTTTATTTTACATAATTTTGTGTGACCTTGTTAGACTGATTGGTATTCTGTCTGAAGATTAACTCTTGGTATTGCTTTCAAATGTTGAATACACTAAGAAAATACATACAAAGCCTTGGTCTCTTTATAAAACAAAACAAATACTAATGTGATGATTCAGTTATTAGCAATTATTAGCATCCAGGAAGCAGATACTGTTACTTATATATTGTACTCATCTTTCAAATGTAGTCAACAATTCAGGATCAACACTCTGAACAGGCTTACATGCCCATCAATACAATTTGGCTTTAAATAAGACTCATGTCAAATTAAAAGTAGTAGGAGGCACATATAAGCTTTTCTTTCTCTTTTCACTTCTTTGTTTTGGTAGACTATGCTTAATTCTAAATTTTATTTGTGTGTTTAATCGAACTTAAAGGTAGTTTAGTAGTTTCAGCCTGATTTAGAACTGCTTCTGAAACACAACTGCTTCACAAAAATATAACAGAGTACCACCACTTATATGAACTGTTCTAAATCACTAATGTACATAAGTGATGCTTAGAGATTTATAAAGCCAAAATTGTGAAGAAGGATCATGTGGGAACTTCAACCAAAATATGTAATCTGTTAAGCAACGCAGAACAGAAACGATTTTTTCTGCTTTTAAACCCACATTGAAGCAAATCTTTAGCTTCTCAGGTGATTTAGTTTGCTGCATGGGGAAACCAGATGCAAGTGGTTTTTTTGCATGTGTTCGCCGTTTCTCAGGAAGGTCAGCCAGGGCGTGTCTTGTACCTATGGTTAATTTGCTATTTGTTTGGCCAAGGAAGCCTGATCAAATACTGCTGAGATTAAACTACTGCTGTCTATTGCTTAGTATTATTGATTTGCTTTTGTGCATATTTATAAACCAGCCAATGCATCCCAGACAGCAGGTTTGAATCTGAATTATTGTCTGCAACATTTTGCTAGTTGTTCTCAGAATGGA
Organism: Rhipidura dahli; assembly: GCA_013399225.1. Lineage (NCBI taxonomy): Eukaryota > Metazoa > Chordata > Aves > Passeriformes > Rhipiduridae > Rhipidura > Rhipidura dahli. Next base: position 504,631 of record VXAC01008839.1, read on the forward strand.
ATGGGAAAAAAAGTTGAATAATCCATAGCTGCTCTTAAAATATTTCTAATAGATCAGATCTATTAGCTAGTATTGCTGTCACTGAGCCATTTGCAATGTGAATAGCTTCATTTCTTTTTCATATGGTTAAATTTGGTTTGGCTTTTAGTACATCCATTCCTTTCTTCCCTCCAAATAGAAAAATCACTTTCATAGACTCATGGTTGTACTCAAAGGAGCACACATAAATATCCAGTGATTCATTCATCAAATTTCCACATTTGAGTAAGCAGAGAGTTTAGACATCAGTCTGAAGTGCTTTTTCTGAATTACACAAACACTTGAACCAAAGACATTAGAAGAAAAGAAAGGAAGAAAGGGAACTAACCACCTTTCTTTATTTATTTCCTTCCTTGCTTTTCAGAGATAAGCAACTCTTCCATTATTCTGAGAAAGTTGGTGTTATTTAATTCTCCTTCAGGGCCAGCATGAGGGGTATGAAACCCAGTCTGAAATCTGTTTAAAGAATTCTGACTTTTGCCATGTCAGGATAAGACAGTAGTGCAAACATTACTGTCTTATTTTTAATCATGCTTGAAAAGTCAAGCACTTTGAAGAGAAGGCAATGACCTCGTTTTCCTACTTTAATCCCCGAAACTAAGATGTATGCCCTTCCTTCCCTCTTCCATGACTCAAAGATCTTCTCCAATGCACATTCTTTTCTTTTTAAGACTCTCAGAAAGAGTCTGGATAAGTATGAATTTTTCACTTGAGAAATGGACACTAAACAAGCTTTGAAATACTTGTTTCAAAATAAATGTTTGATTTTGCAGATAGGTGAAATGAAATTCAAAGAGATCAGATGAGTTTCCCAAGGCTGTATGATGCAGAAATTAATTTGAGTATCGGAACAAAAGGCTTTTGAACTCTAGTCACTTATTTGATCCAAAATGTCTATGTGATGCACAGTTAGGAATTGTGACAAGGGTATTTGCATATATTTTGTTTCAAAATCTGATGAAGAATGAACAGGAAAATTTGAATGGCTTGCCACAGAGAAAAGCACCAGAGATATTTAAGATATTTGCTGCCTGGCTGAAGTCTGAGAGGATTGTATCTAGTCTTGGGGCTATGCAATGTCATCCAAATTTCTCTTTGTATTTAAAATGCATGTCCACTCCTGGAATTAGTCTTGAGATATGTCTAGTTTGACATATGTAAACACTTCCAAATCAGATATTTAAAGACCATGGTAACAGGATTTATTGCTGCCCATGTTTTATTGTTTGATGCATTGGGATTGGCTTTATTTGCTTTGTCTTTCATGTGTGAATTATGCCATTTTGTCTTGTACTACAAAAATGACAGCATCAAATGTATAGCAAGCAGATTTTCATATGTCTTCTAAATGCACTCTAAGAGACTTTAATGCTAAATAAGGCTAGACCTCTCTGGTTGGAAAAAAATGTGGTAGCTGTCTTGACTGTTTGATCTGCATGTATAGAAAAAAAATAATTCATAGAGATTTGTGGCCTGAAGTATTATTGTGCTGCAGCTGATGCCTTGTGCATTGTTACTGGCATTAGAAAGGTGTGACATGCTAACAATGACAACCTGCTATGCTGCTGCTCTTTCACATTTCACAGGCAGATAATTTTCCTTACCTCCCAAACTAACTGCTAGGGAGTCAAGCAACATGTATGAGCATTTCTCTGCTCTCCATAAACCGAGTAATTATGTTACAGCTGTTAGACACAGCTGTATGAATGTGTAAGGTTGCACCAGTCCTACAAGTGGTCCTCAGGGAGATTTTCAGTCACCAGAGAAAGAGTCACTGGTTATCTCCTCCTGCTCTCAGAGGATAGTTGGAATAATTGAAGAGTAATGGAAGTCTTTACATCTTTAATAGACGTTGATGCTGTTTATCTATTGTTTTTAATTGAGCATTCTTGTATACAGTATGAATTTCATTTCGATTTACTTCCTGTTTCTTGGGATGTTTTCCTGTCATGGAATTAATTATCTCAAATATAAAAGCATTGCTTAGGATGGGCCATTCACGGTCAATTTCTCATCATTGGCATTTGCAAAATGTTGTGAAGACACATTTCTCCAAACAAGGCTTCTTATTTGAAATTTTGTCTTTCTCTGTTTTGTAAATCCTTAATGGACTTCATTCCATTAAACTCCAAAGAGCTTCTTCAAAAAAAGTCATTGACTCAGCTGACACCTCCGGATTTCTCTCCTGCTCTTTATTCCTCACGTTCCTTCAAAAATATTGTCAGTTCATTCTGAAATTCAAATGAGCCTTTGATATGACTTCCCCACTGGCCAGCTACAGAGCTGTAAGTCTGGAGAAAGAGACTGGGAGAAAAAAGATCTCCCTTATATAACTGCAGTCTTGCAAAAAGTTGAAGTTATGTGACAATAAGAAGTTTGAAACATAGGGCAGCTGACTGCAATGTCAGGGATATACTTTTTGTGTGATTCTGTGCAATCAGAGGATAGATGATAAATATCTTCCCCAGTATAAAACTATGGGGAAAACGAAAATAAGTAAAATGGAATATTTTAACCAGTAGTATTACTCATTAATAAATAATTTGAAAAAAAAACCCAAGCCAAAAGCACAACAGAACCAAGCCCAAAAAAAGAGGCCATCTGTTTATTGACCAAGAACTGAGTTACAGAACCGAGTGCCGTGGTAGGCTGACTGAGAGAGCTGAAAAAATGGCATGATCAGGCAAGGTGGCAATTGAGTATAAATGTCATGGGTTAAAAAATGAGGATGTTTTTGTCTTCTATATTTTTATGTGCTACATCTTTGCTGCTCAAGCTTCAGTTTGCTTCAGCAGATGGAAAAATAAATTGCAAATTAAGAGAAAAATGGGATGCAAAATTTGTTGTAACATTTGATTGGTAAATTGATGTCAAAATTTTTAAGATGTAGGCTTTTTTATTAAGCAACATATAATATATTTGGATGCTTGTTTTTCAGGTTAGGAAAAACAACTGGAATATTTGGGTTTGAGAACTAAAATAAACATTTTCTTGGACAATTTGTGAAATTGACCCTTCTGAATGGTTGAATCTTTGTATGTTGTTGTCACCACCATAATCCATGAATGAAGATATAACTTCTGTGACTAAAATTACATTTTCATCCATTTACCTGGAATTGGATTTTTTCTCATAATTAAAGTGATTAAAACTGTGATGAATGCTTCAGAGAAAGTTATAGGAGTCAATGAATGATAATAGATCAGCGAGCAAAGCATCTAAAATTATATTTCAAGAAAGAGTTTCTATGGAATTTTTCATAAAATAAGCATTTCTCCAGTGGCTTCTATGTTGAGCTTCAGATCAGGAAAACATTCCTAAAATCTTCAGTATTTACACAGTGTAAAGTGAAAAAAAAAAAAAAAAGGAATAATAGTTAATCAAGCAATATTTTAAAAAATAATTATTCTGTAACTTCCTGTACCATTCCTGAAATAAAACAGAAGCCATTCAGAAATACATTAAATTTTAGTTACAGTTGCAGTCCTCATTCAGTGTGGGAAGTATGACCTTTGCATTTCAGTAGTTTTTACTTGAGTAGTAGCTTGTGCATTTGCTACAGGAGATTCACTTCTGCTGAGCCCAGAAGGGATTGTTGGATTGTTCTGGTGGAGTCACAATGGGCACCTGTTTTCTAGCACAGCTGCTCCCAGCCAAGTTTTCTGTTGCGTCATTTCTTGTTTAGTACAAAGCAGGTTTGAGTTTTAACATTTCTGCGTAGTCTCCAGCCTAAGCTATTGTATTGTAGCACAGATCTAACAGAACTTGAAGAAGTTTATTTACAGTCCTTTATGGGCTTTGACTCTGTGTTTTGAAAACAGCTTTAAACACAACAGAAAAGCAGTATATGGGTGGGTGTGGATATCTGGATTTGCAGGGCTGCGGACAGCGTGTTCATTTTAACTTTTGAAATGGAAAATACTTTGGTCAAAACTAGAAACTGTGATGAATCCCAGATCCCAACTTCACTGAAGAATAATCTTACATTTTGTACCTACTTCTATATGAACAGCTCAGAACTGTTATATTTTTATATTCTTTTATTTTAGATCTGCTACCAAGAATAATTAAATAATGTCAGCATCAAGTAAAAAAAGAAAAAATACATCAGTGGGTACTGAAGCATTTGCCATTTCTGCTTTCTTTGACAGCTTTTTGGAAACTACAGCCTATTTCTGTATGAAACCAAAAATGGGCGAGAAGGAGGTGTCCCCACATTCTTTCTTCAGTATTTGGCATGAATTCAGTTCTGACTTCAAAGACTTCTGGAAGAAGGAAAACAAACTTATTCTTCAAGAAAGGTACATTTGTTTGTTTGTTCAAAGGCTTTTCTCAAAGAATGTTATTGGGAGCAATCACACAGAAACCAGTCAGCCACACTTCATTAGCACACAGCCTATTGAATCCCTTTTGGAGTTTTCTCAGGTTTTGTTTTTTTAACAGATCATGACACCCACCCCCACCACCCCCAACTCCGAGTCATCCTAATTTTTGAATGGGATTTTAACACTAGTTTGTGCTAAAGTTTTTTCAGTTCTGTGTTTCTGGCAGAGCATGTAACTACTATGCTGCTATGAATCCGAGGAATGGAAGACATGTTTTAGGCCTGAAAGTTGATTAAAAATTTTCCATTAGCATATTTAGTCAAAGAAAGTCAAGGCATTAAGACACAGTATGCTGTAAATATTTGTATGACGATGTTGGGAAAAAGGAAGACAGAAGGAATGAGTCAATTGACCCTGCATTAAAAAAAGACTAGGACTGAATCATATTGCAAATCACAGCCCAAATGATGGGGTACACAAGAGTAAGTGTGGTCTATGTGGCATGAAGAAATGACACAGTAGCTTTGAAAAATCAGCCATGGTGTCTGGTCCATGTTTTAGAAGAGTTAGGAAGTCTATACTCATCTGCATACAGGGAGTCCATTGTGGTCACCCTTTGTTTATAAAAACTATGCCAAGAATTAATCAGTTGTTTAAAAAGTAATAAATGTCATATAAGGGAAAATAAAACAAGTGCAAACATATAAATTCTAAGCACAGTTATATAATCCTACAACTGTTAGCAACTTGAGTTGAAGTTACATCTGAGCCTAAGCATTGATTTGATTGAAGCTTTAGATTCATTAAATTGACTTTGGCCTATTATTTGGTAAATTGACAAGAACAGGCAATTTTTTCAAATATACCCATGTAATTGTCACAGACATCTGGCTACTGGTTTAGAAAGTTACTGAAAGTTGCTTTCCTGAGGCACTGATACAGTCAGTGTCGTATATACCATATATATTTGCTGTGAGCGGGTACATTTTGTTACAAGCAGTCTCACAGTGAAAAAAGCTGGATTCTGCTACCATAGCAAGAGCATGGTGCAAGTGTTAACACAGTACAGCAGATCTCTGGGGATCCATTTCAAATAACTGACTGGCTGGATTAATTTATGTAATTAAGTGTATCTCTTTGAAACAGATTTGACAGTTAAATAATATATTTGGGTTGCTATGCAGGGACTGAGCTGCCTAGTTAATACAGGTTAATTTAGTGTTATGTATTTTAGAGAAAAGGATTTAAGAAAAATGTCCTTTTATTTCAAAATACTGAGCTATTTTTTTAAACCCAAAAATCCTCCAGAGGGTTCTCACTGTAAAATAGTTTTCTTTAAAAGACATTAACTAAATTAGCACAAAACTTATTCCTCCTATTTTTCTGAAACATCTAAAGCTTACGAGAAGAATGGAATTGAGATATGATCATTTGACCCTGTTTGAGTTCCATGTATGTGTATACAAAGAGGATGTGCTGAAGCAGCAGAGAAAAAAAGGTGTCTGCCAGCTTGTCCCTTCTAGGGCAAGGGTGTTTTTAGCCTGAAAGGAACTGAACATGTATAACCCACAAAATGGCTGCAGATGCAAGATGTGACAGGGAAGGAAAAGGACAGTGAGAGTCACCTACAGTAGGAAAAGAAACTGGGACATCCCTTGGAAGAACAGCAGGGAGATCCAAATCCAGAGTCAGAACTGGTGGTTTGAAGGAGGCTCTCCCAGGGGGACAGACAGGACTGTGTAACTTCAGTCCAGGAAGTCACTGAAATTAAGACTGAAAATGATATAGCCTGAAAATCACAAGTAGATTTTTGTTTCAAATTTTAACTTTTACTTGTCTCATCATGTTTAAATCTTCTGCTCTATTTCATTTGTTTAGGTGAGGCAGGGCTTAGACTTAGAAAAACTCTCACCATTGCTGTCAAAGGTTAGTATCAGTATCATCAGGTCATAGATACCAGTTCAGGCCTTACTAGAAACAGATCAATGATATGGCAGAAACTCCTATGCAGGGCTGCAGTTCCATTTTCCCTTTTCTGGGTACAAGTGAGGTGCTTGCACTTGTTGGTCCTCTCCAGCTCTGGATGGGTTTCCCTCTCTTCAGACTGTTAGCTAACCTAGAGGGCCTTTGCAACTCAGCAAAGATTTACCTTTAGTAAAGTATTAGTTGTATTTCTAGATAGGAGAGCTAGAGGAGGAGAGAGCAAGGGGCAGATATATGTGTCCTGTAAATGTGTGTATAACTTGTACAATGCTCATAAACTCAGTGTGGCCCTTGCCTTTACTGAAGAGTCATGTGGCTGAACAGAGGCTTTGTCAGCAATGCTAGCAGAGGAGAGTTCATAAGCAGGATCAACATGATGGTAAAATTCTGTAAGTCCCTGATATCTTGCATCACACTAAGATTGAGAATTTTTTTTGGCTGACTTTATTCAACCCTTTAACTCCCACGATAAATATTTGACACACTGAAAATAATCTATAAACTCAGAAAAATGCACTCGTCTCTCAATTGCAGAAGTTGCCTGTTCCCGTAAGAATAGCAGTTAAGCTGGCACCTGGTGTGTCACACTGTGTATATCTAGATGAAAGGGAGATTCCTGGCCGGCATGTCTCCACAGCTCATTGATCTCCCTCTGCAGAAAGACTGGTATGTCTCCCTACAGACTCCTCGGCAGGATGATTTAAAACTTGCTGTTGAGCAATTTAAAGTCTGGCATGGGATATCTACGTTGCACAGTGAGGAGCATATTGGTAAGCTGCCACTTGTGCTTGCAGAGGAGGGCATTAAATCCCATCGCACGAGCAATGTCCTCTCAGGGCAATTTAAGGGATATTTTGTTAACGCTTATAATATGAACCAGTGAGTCAGACTTGAGAGTGAGAAATCGAGGGATGTGGGAATAGGTACTTGCAAAGAAATGCAGAGAGGGAAGAAAAGAGAAGAAAAATGTATATGGAGTGGCAACATGAGAGGGAAATGATGAACATGTGTAGTATGTTTAGTGAGGTCACATTTTGCTTGGCATGGTCCTGTAATGCCAACTAAAAGCTCCAAGTGTTAATGTTAGTGAGAATTCATGGGTAGATAGATACATTTGCTGAGCTGGGAGCTTTAATCTCAATGTGTTTATTGCACTCTAACCAACTGACCTGCATGCTGGTAGGCTTGGGTTTATGACTCATAATGACATTTCAAAACAGAAGACAGTTTTACATGCCATTGAATTTAATAATTAAATAGATTTTCAGTTTTTGTGAGTATTTCAAAATTGTTAACTTTTATAGCTTTCTGATCAGAATATACTGCTATGGGCCCTGGAAAATCTACTTTAAAAAGCCTAGACACACCAAAGATTCAGCAGCTAGGAACAGTCCTGTAAGGCAATACCTCACAAAGAGAGATTTGCTGTTCAGATAAAAGAGGTTGCTCAACATTTCGGTATGGTTTGTTTTCATCTTCCTTGTGCATTTTTGGCTTCTTTTTTTTTTTTTT
>VXAC01008839.1:512506-568425 GCA_013399225.1 Rhipidura dahli
TTATTTTTTTTTTTTTTTTTTTTTTTTTTTTTTAAATGAATACACCACCCTGTATTGGTTGGGGGGAGGTGAACAGAACTTTCAGTTCTTAGCACTGCTTTTGAGGGAAACGTTTGTGGGGAAAAAAGCGGCATTTGGAGATAGATTTCTCAGTCTGGATCTTTGGTGGAAAATCCGTTTGAATTCCTTAGTCTGACATTTTTAAGCTGTGCTTTATAAGACAGAAAAAATATTTCCATTTGCAGGTATGAGCCAACTGGTGCTTACAAATATTAAACAAAGTGAAGGATCTAGTAAAAAACTAGTTCCAAATGTGCAATATTTCCTAATTTTTGTGACTTGTGTGAGAGGTTGGATTCCAGAATGGCCACCAAATAAACAGCAGAAGGGCTCTTCAGTAGCATCTATATCATGCTGGCACATTATGTTGCATCCTAGTATGTATGTTTTGCATAAAAGAAGGTAGTACCAATCACCATTTCATAATGAAGTTTACAGACTGTTTTCATGGTTGTAATGTCAGATTGGGTGGGATAGTTAAAGCTATAGTGATATAGGATACCATCATTCCTACCACATAGTGGTTTTTCCATCTTTTTTCAACCTTTTCCTCTTCACCACCTCTTAAATAAAGAATTAGATTTGCCTGTGATAAAAACAGGGCAAACATATTCAAAAGATACTTGCATATTGGTGAAAATAATGATATCATTAAAATTTTTAAACATATTTTCTGTCAATTTTTATACTTGCTAGTGTTTTCATTCCCAGGCAAAATGATCACTTTGGCATTTGAGGTGCAATAAAGCATTGTAATGTTTTACAAATGAGCAGCATTTGTCATTAAATATTAGTCCTCAAAAGTTTGAGATGCTCACAAGGGCTTAAAATCTACTGTAACCCAGGATGATCCTGAACTATCTAAGATGTGAACTTCCTTGCTCACTGGCAATTTGCTTAACCAATGCCTGGAGTTGGCATAATGGCAACATCCATTAAGTGTAAATGCATGGCTCTGGGCATGTTTTATGGTATCAGTATAGGGAATAGTCTAACATCAGGGGGTTTTATTTCGTATTGGAGAAGATCCTTACTGTGTCTGCAGTCATTTTTGAGTCATTATATAATGATGGATGGACACTTTTTACCTCATGCAGCCTCTTACTTTCCCATTTCCTGCACTGGAGATCTCTTAATGTTGTGGCTCCCCAGCTGACTTCATTTTTTTAAATTTTCACTAATCTATTCACTCAATTCTCATATTCACTTGTACTACCCATCTTGTAGCTACCAATTATCCAATGGAATAGCCCCAGCACACCCAGTGTAGCAACTCTTCTGTCCAGGGTATGTTTCCATATTCTCTTTAAGTTTTCTTTTCCATGTAGTCTGTTTACTGAGACTTTTCTTATCCTTTTCTACACATTGGTTTTCTTGCCTTCATTTGCCCCTTCTGCTACTTAAAAATGTTTTACAGCTAACACAGAGTTTCACACTTATGTACACTTATGAGTTTTGTTTCTTTTGCTAGCTGATTACGTTACCAGTTTTACCTCACCTCTGGTCTTCTTCCCTTCCCTTATCATTTCCTTGAATTTCCTAATGATATAGCCCAAATGTAGCCAGCTTCTTTGAGAGCAACCTGGCTTCAGTTTCAAGAAAAACAGGGGAAGGTGATGACTATCTTTTTTAAGATTACTTTCAATCTTGATATGTGAAGTCTCTAAAAAAGTGATTTCCGTCTTGCCTGCAGATAGCCAGGTACAGCCTGGAATATTGGCCACCTTGACAATTCATTTACAAGGGTCATGAAATGTATTTGAGTGGGTATGTGTATGTTTTGATTTTATTAGAAACATAGCCATCCTTAACAGTTCATTTTTTTTTTATTTCATTACATTTTCAAGATGAAATTATCTTTAATGTTAAAATTATAAAATTTAAATTATGTTTTGCACAGTAGTCTCTTTTTTTTGTATTTATTCGCATCTGTATATCTCTGCACAGATAAGAGCAGAACCCCTAGACCACCAAGAATATGATTGCCAGAGAGAACCAAGCAAAACTAAATACTTCTGAATTGAAATACTTTCAGAATATTTTTAAGTGTTTGCTGAACTGCAGTGAGACTCTGTAAATGGGAAAGTCTAATTTTCATTTCAGTTGGCCTCAAAGCTTTATTTTAGGCCCAGCTGACATAACAAACACTAAAAATATCTGAAATGTATTCCCCAAAATCTACAGTGTTGACAAAGAAGGTATCTTATTTAGGGTCCTGCTAGGTTATTCTTTTTGTTTAGTGGCCAGATTTAAACATTTTAATCTATTTGTCTATGGTCCTTTTGAGTAAAATTATGATTAATCACTGTGTCTTTCCAACAGCCACTTTCTGCCTTGTGGTCCTTGAATTAACCATGCAAGGAGCTAGCAGGGATGTCAGATAGTCTAATAAATTATTTATTGGTAGGCAGAGGCTAAGTTTCATCAGTTTGTTTGAGGCATCCAGGTACATTACAGTGTACTCCATATCTGTATAAAGTCTTTGCAGTCAGTTACTGAATCATATCTGTGTCATGACTTCAACCCTATTGGCATGAAAGTAAAAGGTCTAAATTTTTTTACTCCACTTTTATGTTGGAAACTGTAATTTTCCATTCTGGGTTTTATGGTTCAGATCTTCCCTTAGCAAAAAATATTTTTAATACTTTTGTCAACAAATAAAATATAGGAACATCACCCTGTCAGAGTTTAAGGAGAGAGTTTTAGTTTTCTGCCCTTGAAATCAGAAAGACGTCTGGCACTTGATAATTTAGTGGAGGATTTTTTAATTTGTTTTTATATGTAAAGGTACTATTATTATTATAAACAAGTTTAACTCAGTCTTCAACCCAGACAAAGCTACACAAAATATTTTGGCAACACTCCTTTTATTTAACTGATAATAAGCACTTAGGAATATAAAGAGTATTGGCCTCAGCCTTGTTTTGTGTTAAAAAACACAGAATATCTGCAGAAAAATGTCTTTTGGGTTTCATGAGCGATACTGTTGGCTGCAACAGTAATATCTGTCTGAGTTTATCATGGAAGTTTTTGTGAGCAGCTCTATTATCTAAGGCATAACTTTCCAGTCCTCTCACTGTGATTACATTTGTCATGTCAGAGTGCTCACTGGTGAAGTGTAGGGTGACCAAGCCTAGATGGAGCCAGTAGGAAATGAATCTGTCTGCCACAGATACTTCAGACAAAATTATTAATGTTTAGTGGCAGGGAAGTGGTACCCCTTCAATGGATTGAATGATGACAGAAAGTCTCTAAGCCTTGATAAGGCTGTGGCCAGGCTGGCTTTTGGTCTAGAAGGTAGATAAAAATACTCTGTCTTTTGGGTTTTTAAGCATGTCTGGTTTCTTTTTCCTGTGTGCATGCCAAAGTGTAACTTGCTTTTTCATCTTACAGGCTGTCATTAAACTTAATCATAATTTTAAATCTTTGTCTCACAATAAATATGAGGTATGAGAAGGTGACAGTGCTGGAGAAAAGTTTTAATTATGATGGAAATAAGAAAATACTTCTGTTGTTACAGGTTACAATTGATAGACTCAATCTTATTTAGTAGCAGATTTCAGGAGTGTAATTCTTAGGCTCTGTAAGTGACTGTCTGTTCATTCCCTTGTAGATTTTTTATTTTATTTTTTTTAGCTGAATCCATGGATTGCCCAATGCTGTATGTTCCCTACACATTTTCTGACTGTTGAGGCTGTTTGGAAGACTGTTCTTTCTGAAATAATGCAAGAAATGCTTTAGCTAAATTTAATATTTAAGGAGATTCAAGTGATGAACACTCTTAACAAGAACTTATAGAATCTGTCCTGGGCCTGAATAACTCTGCTCTTCAGATTACTAAAGTGAGAGTTAATCAACTCTCCTTTTGTCTAGACTGGGAAGACTAGTTTTTGTAGGATTATGTTCTCACTAAGACAAAATCAAGAAATTACATGAGAAAGGAGTAAGAGGCAAAAACTACTAAAGGTAATGCAGCTGATGTTCTCTTTTCTGTCAAACTGGTATGTTGACTTTTGAGCCAGAATTGGCATAAGATGGGACGGGGATTGATAGTGAATGAACCAAAATCAGTTTGCTGAAAGAGTGTTTGAGAAGCATTTGAAAAGTATGAAGTGGGATAGTTTGAGCATCAGTTTAGCAAAGAAGCTTAGCAGACTGCAAGCTTGCAAAGCATTCCCATCACACTTACCAAGTGACCAAGCATACCATGTCCTTTCCACCTCCATCTTCCTCTCCCACTCTCAGATCATGCCTTGAGGATCTGTCCTGCTTCCAAGGATTTGGTTGCCATTGAGAGTGATGGCTCTGTAAGGGGACTGCACAGCCTCTCTAACAGAAAGTGTTAGTAGTGGGGAACTAAATAGCTTAAGTAAAAACAGATCTTCAGAACAATAAATCAATCTATCACATGCCTGCCTTTGCCTAAGGGTCATAATTCTCAGGAACTGGGGAACACTCACCTTCCTCAGACTTTTCTTCCACAGTCTCCCCAGTGGCCACCCAGGACCTGACAACTGAATACCCACCCCTTTCCTAGGAATGTCTTTTTGACTGTTTTTTTTTGCTCTCTGAGCTCTGCATTGGCACAGTGGTAGTGTCATTTTGGCCTGGAGCTTGGAAATATGTTTTTGTATGCTATTGCTTCTCCTTTTGTGACTGTTGGGACTCTTGTGTTGTTTTCCCCAAACATCCTTTTTCCTCCTCCCATTATTGAATTAGATCCATTGGTTTCTTCATAAAGCTCTATCAATGCACCACAGCTGAGTTAACCCAGTCTTGAGTTGAGTTAACCTAAAATCAGTAGTGTTCATGCAATTCTTGCACCTTTTTTTCTTAGATTATTATCATCTTGCTGATCTTGCTCTCTATGCTGATCAGGGTCTCACTGAAGTCAGAGGGAAGTATTGCAGGAAAAGCCTGGGCAAGAGGAGGGTACACAGGGGTTTGCTTGCCTCTGTGAGAAATATGACTTGAACTAGGCATGAGCTGACAGAAGCAATGTGGTTTTGCTTAAGTCTTTTTAGTTTCATGGAAAGGTGAAGAAATATTCGTGGCCAATAGAGAAACTAAGATGACAAAAATTTGCCAGTGGCAATTATTTTCCAACTGAACTAAGACTATTGCCTTACTTTAAAGGTAACCTTTTCTCTGCTTTTCTTCATCACACAGTTTAAACAGTGTGGATGGTCCTATCAAAACACATACTCTTCCTCTTCCAGAAGGATTAAGTTATTTTATTTTTACATTTAATAAAATCTTAATTGAGCCGAATGATCAGCCTTCACAAAATACACTTGCACACTGTAGAAATGGATAACCACTTTCACTGGTTTATGATTTAGCCCTGTAGAAGGCTAATGGTTACCTTCACCTCTATTTCACCAGTCTGCAGGCTTTTCTTTTTTAGATACAGCGGTAGATTTATGCAATTCTCCATGCTTCCAGATTTAACTCCCATGCTTCCAGATGGTCACAAACTAAGCCTCCTTGAAACAAACCTTTGGTTTGCTATCTTTACATTTCTCAGGGCATTTCCTCCTGAAGAAGCCTATGTATGGGTCACATGGGCTTCTCTGAGGCTCTGTCCAACCGCTTGGATCTTCCTGCACAGAGAGCAGGATGCGAGCCAGGAGGCTGTGAACTGTCCCAAACCCACACAGTGAGTCAGTGATATGGTTGGAACTGGAAATGAGTGACTGCTAGCTCTCAGCTTTAAGTGCGTTAGGGAGTAATGTTTCTCATCTTCTGTGTTTCCCTTGGTGTGAATAAATAGGCTCAAACTCCAAGGAATTTCATAAAAGCTCCACAATCATACTAATGAGACCAGCACCTCTTACATAATCCTGGAAATTTGGGTAACACAAGCTTGAGGTTGTCACTTATCAGTCTGGAGGCTGTGGATCATTTTTTGAAGTGCTGTCTAAGGGACACAGAAGTTCTGACTTCCTCTTTCACAGAGTGGTGTGTAATTAACATCTCGCTGTTTCAAGCAGAGACAGCCTCTCTCCAAACAGCTGTTTCCCTAATTGAAGCAGAATATGTAGAGATGTTACACTGACAGGGACTCTTATTGGGACCTGCTCCTTAGAAAAGAACTGCATTATCAAGGGTTCCTTACTGTGTGAGGATTTTTGTTTTGAATTAACATGAGACCCACAGGGAGCTGTGTTGTCTCATGACCTGGTATGTTAGCAAGCAGTGGGTAATCTATCCTGGAAGGGGAATATTTAGGTGGGACAAAGACTGGAATTGAAGATTCCCTGTCATTTCCCAAGAATAACATCTGGATGTGTGTGAACTCGTTTGGTAAATATTTTTGTACGTTGCATATGCTGCCATCTGCATGTTGAGTAGTCGGAATACCTGCATATATTACACTACTTCGATAAAACCATCATTTAGATAAGCTCAACAGTACTTGTACAGTCCCTGGGACTTGATACTAATTTACTCCCAAGTGAGATTTCATTTTTTTAGTTAAATGATGTCTACCAGTGAAGGGAGCCAGCTGTACTTGTATTTGAAAAAAAGGAAATTATATTATAGATGTACTATTTTATATCTGACTTTGTAAAGTGGCTTTTGATAGGTTGGAGTGTGTCTGAATATTTGGAAAAATCATGGGATCATGGGATGATCAATGTCACTGATATTTTTCCTCCTTTGGAGGAAAGTCGACATGAAACAGAGGAAACAATGTTGTAGGGAAAAGAAAATGTCTTTAAATTTTGCTTCATTCTGCATCATTCCCATAAGTTTCTATTTGAAGCTATCACCACATTTTGGCTGCCACTTTTACTGAATCTATTTAAATACATTTTAGAGGTGAACTACTTGGCTGCTTGACATTTTTGTTCTGGATTATGCTGCCGCAGTCTATCTGATTTGCAGTCAGAGAGAAAGCATTACAGCTCGAAAATAACACATTTCAAAGCTTCCCCCCCACCCGAGCACATGAAGGTCTCCCCACACTGACAACATACAAATGAAGAGGGCAGCTTGTGGATGTCCTGGAAAAGAATTGACATTTAAATTAATTTTTGAAAGTATAAATTTGAAACGTATGAAGAGAAAAAGGTGTGTCTGGTGAAGTTGAATAGAGGAGAGATGAATGTGAAGGTGGTTTTTATAATGTGCTTAGCAGACTCAGCTGGAGTTTTATTTTTAAAATCTTGGCCCTTACAAGTCACATAAAAATACTCAAAAATAATAGTAACGCAAAGTCTGATTCTCACATTGCCCTGTGTTGCCTCAATGAAATGACAGACACACAAGTGGTCTGGAGATGAACTGCAAGGAACTAGCCAAGGATGACTGATTTCTTAATATCATTTAACTCTTGTTTCTTTTTTCACTCTTGGATAATGGTGAAAAGTCAGACTAACTGCCACCTCAAGTCCATTTTTTTGGCAAGATCAAGCCAATTAAGGATATACATTTTTGTTTTCCACTTTATTTATCAATAAAATTATCATCTCTCATTAAAAATTAAATTACAGATCTCACATGATTTAATGTTCTTATAGAAAGCGTTTATGTAAGTTTTGGAAGCTCAGAGAATTAATAACATAAATCTGTATTATCAGTTTTTCAGCAACTGTGTGTGTTTACAAGGTCGATCCATAAAACGAGTGAAAATGGTGAAGAAACATTTTACAGTGTGACATTGAACCCATCAGCTTGATTCTGGCAGGTTCCTAGTCTGAGTGCAGTCCTCTGCCTTTCACAGTTTGTTTCCTATCTGCATGACAAAAAAGAATATTTTTCTCACCAAAAATGTGGTGACATTTCACAAGGTCCTAACTTGGTACTGTTTGCCAAGTCAGGAATCACTAAGAAGTGGACTCTTACTTTTAGAACCTGCTCCTCTCTTTATCCAAGCAGCCCAAGCACATTCATCCCCAGAGGTCATTTAAGCCTTGGGGTTCCTCAGCTTTGGAATTAAAGAGATGGGTGCGGTGACAGGTATCACCTTGGTTTAAACATCATGTTCCATGGAAATTTTCCATTTTTTAGTTTTTTAAGTTAGAGAGTGAAGACCAGAAATTTAGGTTAAGCTATTTTGCCATTTTAAATGCAAACAAAAATGGGTGGGAGGGAGCATAACTTGGTGAGAAACCGTGTTTAAACTGTAGTTGAAGTACTGAGGGTTGGAATGAATGAAGAATTATTTTAAACAGTGATAAAAAGAAAAGGAGTTTTCTTAGCAATGCTTGCATGAATGCTCTGAAATGTCAGCTTAATGTCATCCAGTGTATTTTAAACCCTCGTACATTTGAATCTTCAGCTGCAGAAAGTACTGATTGCTTTTGTAACTAGAATTGATTATGCAATTGATTATATGCCTGTCCATGTAAGTGCTGGGTATGGCTACAACAGCCCTGGAGTGCAAGTACTTATTCATGTAGCATGGTAATGAATATATGGAGAATAAAGCTATCTTTTTGTGTCCTCAGGCCTTAAATTGTAAGTTATATACTGTATTGTCCTTGTAAATGTTGTTGGTGTACAGGAGTATTTATAGATTTTGTCTCTCTTCAGAGTCAAAGAAGCAGAGGAAGTCTGCAGGCAGAAAAAGGGGAAGTCGCTGTACAATATAAGACCAAAACATGACTCTGGAATTGTAAGTAAAAAATATAGTAATACTTCTACCACTTGTTCTACCTTTTACCCTTTGCATTTTATAGGTAGGTTATTCTTGATGTATGTTTTTGTTCTGGGTTGGTTTTTTGTTTTAATTTTTTTAATGTTTAACATTTTCCTTAAAGGTGTTAG
The DNA here is from genome assembly GCA_013399225.1 of Rhipidura dahli. NCBI lineage: Eukaryota > Metazoa > Chordata > Aves > Passeriformes > Rhipiduridae > Rhipidura > Rhipidura dahli. The sequence continues at coordinate 521,342 of VXAC01008839.1, forward strand.
ATTAACAAACTTGAAATCTGCCTATGAATATTACTCCTCAAAATAGATGTAGCACAAGCAAGAGCAGTTTATTATTGCCCCACTATGCCAATCTGTGCTGTTCCCAGTCTTGGTGTGGGATGCACATCGAAGGCAGGAAGGCAGGTCTGGTCTTGCAGCTTCTTCAGTCTGCATTCACCCCCTTTTCTACAGATAGAGAATGTAAGGAAGAATTTGGATAGTTACACATTTTTCAAGCTGGATCACTGTATCAAATACAGTGGTTTCTGATCCACTGATATGGATTTGTTTGGAACAGAAACACTAGAAAAAGATAATACTGTGCTTTCACCATTCTTTTGAAAACAAATAACTTCAGTGATAATAGAGGAGTAATTCTGGTCATTCAGTCAAACTTTCCCCCTGTGATTGCCTAACCATTGGGAGGATCATGACTGATTTTACAGAAAAATTATTCTGGTACCTCACATTTAAATCATAGCTGTAGCAACTGGCCATCATTTATGTTTGTAAAATAATAGAAGATTTTTTTTAATGTGTCTGTGCCCCTGTATGTGTCCTCTTCCTTCCCCCACCCCAAGTTATGACTTAATTCTTTTGTGCTTTGTAGTCATGGCTGTGTAGTCATATTATCTGTGACCCATCTTGTAGATGAAGCATGGGGTAATTTATAATATAAATTACATTTATTAATATTAATATTTATTATATTATATTTATAATATAATATAATATTTTAATTCTAACTAACACAATCTGACACAGGAAGCAATAATATTGCATTTATTGTTTCTTATTTTGAATGATTAGTGAGAGTTGACTGTAGTTAGTGCCACAAGAACTGTAAATGGAGTAGAGTACTAGCTTGGTAAGGAATTATAAACTACATTTTATCAATTTTATATAAAACAAGATCAAACTGTTATTTAAAAAAAAAACCAACCAAAATTAACATTGTTTTGGATTTCTCCATCTAACTTATATATCCTGCTGTATATAAAAGCACTGAGAGACTTCTTTTAAGAAATAACGATTTGTTCAATTATTCCTGTATAGTTCTTATTTGAACTGAAACAGTTCCACTAAACTTTCAGTCTTAGTGAAAATTTCATAAGGGAAAAGGAAACAAAAATATTTCACAAGCAGTGTATAGCTGTAGTCTACTTCAGCTCTAGCTTCAGTTTATTTGTGAAGTCAGTTCTACAGTAAATATAATCAAACATTAGCCTATGTATTTCTATGCTTTTCATGTTTGTGTGAGGTGGTTTTGTGCACACTCAAGTTTTGTTCTTATTTTTTTTAATTTATTTTATTTTTCAGAAAGCAAAGATAAGTATGAAAATCTGAGAGAAGAAATTCAAAAGCCATTGTTACCTGGTTACCAAAACTCAACATGCCTGTGGGTGGGGAGTGAGAGGGAAGGAAACTACATCATCCTGATCATTTGCTTCCTTGACCTTTTAAAATTTGCGTTTTGTTCTCTAGAGTTTTCCACCAACTGATGTGTTATTGTACATTCATTCACGAATGTAATCACTTCAATGGAGTGCCCAGAAATAGGCTAGGTATGGACTTGAAACACCTTCCCTGTACTCTGTATCTCCTTTGCCACTCAAAAATGGTATTTTGTAAAGTGTATGGTGTATTACAAATAGGACAAGTCAGCATGCATAAAAAGAGGCATCTGCATCAGTTCCGAACATGCTGAAAATTGCATTAAGTTGAACTTCATAAGAATGCTACTTGGTACAGTAAAGTATTTCCATTCCTACTGGCAACATCTAACACAAGTACTTCATGGCACTGCACTTAGATTAGGGAAAGAAATGTTACTCCTAGTGAATTGTTTGTATCCGTTTCATGTTGGCATTTGTAGTTTGTATTTTGAATCGTTAAGTGCTGTTTATACAGTATAATCAATGCTTTCCCAACTTGTTTGGTTGCCCTCCATGACTAAATATTTGTGGAACAAGATGTTTACTGTAACTATCTTTAAAATCAATAAGGCAGCATACTTTTACTTCATCTTTTGCCAGATAGTGGATGCCAGGTGGTATGGGGGTCAGAAATCCAGCATTTAAAAAAAAAAAAAAAAAAAAAAAGGAAAAAAGTGAAAAGCAGGAAAATACAGAAAAGCACAGAAGTATGATAGAGAGTATAAGAGATTTGGCTATTATAGTTTGTTAATATATAAAGCAACTAATACTTTTACATGAACTTTAGAAGGTATAGTATAGTTTTAACTGCTGATCACTTAAGTCAGACAGGCTTTTGGCCACATGTACATGACTTCCCTTCTGGAATTAGCTTTACAGTTAATTTAAAACTCCTTTAGAAAGCCATTAAAAGATGCACATGGAGACGACATTTATGGAAAACAGTAGCCAATTCTAGTGACAGAACATAGACTATCAACTAATTGACATCAATTTCACACTTAACAGAATTACAGACATTTCCTCCAGGCTTTCAGTGTCCCTGACTAGGAGTTAATGACTGAAATATGACTTAGGGCTTCCATTTTAGACCACGTGCTTAATTCCTATTTGCAATCCAGAATTTGCTGTATCAGTTTTGGACTGCTCAACTGATAGCAATCCCTTCGTCCAGTCCTTATTTAAGAGCCCCAAACCAACAAGCTTGATTGATAACATTTTTTCTTTCAAAGCTAATTTTTCCTGAAAGCAGACCATGTGTGCAGCTCAGTTGGATGCTTTGGAGCCTGAAAGACACTGGGGTAAGGCAAATGAGCTCTAACCTGCTGGGTTGCATTATTCCCTGTCTAATCTAGCACATCAAGAGACATTCCGAGCTGTTCAGAGGCTAATATACTCTACAGGGTTTCATAAAAGGAAGTGCAAAATATGACCTCAGGAATCTGTTATTCTTCACATATACCAAGCACTAGAAAAGATTTTTTTTTCACTGTGTGAAAAGCAAGTCTCCTGTTGCTGATAAACCTATGTGAAAATCTGTACTACTATTAATTTCTGGCAGGGATATAAATTACCAAGAATGGAATTCTAAAATTTTGTGTTGATGGGAGTAACATTACTATTTGGGGAAGAGAAAATAAGAGATTATTTGCTGTTACAACCAACTTATGGAAAAAAAATTCTTTAAATAATAAAGCTATTTTAATGGCACTGATTCAAATCCATGTTTGTATTTATGTAAACAGTAGTCTTTTCCTCCTAACTTTGCTCCTAAGTGCAAGGATACAGTAGCATGTTTTCATTTGTAGCCTTCCTGTTCTCTTCAGTACCTACAGTATGTATATTACTATACTAAATGAAATAATAGATCATCTAACAAAGATCACTATGTGCAATACTGTATTTAGTGTTTCTATTCCAATTTTTTTAGAATGTTAATTTATATGAAAATAAAAGGAATAATAATGAAATAACTGCCTTCTCTTGTCGCTCTTGGGCTATGCAGTAGTGTGCTACAAACTATTTGCTCCCTAAGCACCACATCCCATTCTGGCTCCTGTGATCTTTGTGAAGAGATCAGAGGAAACAAGGCTTCTCTTTGCTTGCCTTTTGGAAGGACAGTGTCAGTAATTCCCAGCTATATGTGTATATTTCCTTTTCCCCAGGTGGTGGTAGTGAGAGCTTCAGCATCCTTTACCCAATGAGACCATTTAAAACTCCCTTCTCCAGCTTGTGCATGCCTCCCAGTCCTGCCTAGGACCAGCAAGCTGGTCCTGCAAACACTGCTGAAGTAGCAGTCTCAAGAAATTGCTATTAGGGCAGAAATATGTATTGAAAAGTAATATCTGCATATTATAATCCTTTTATATATATGCATGTGTTTTGTCAGGCAACCTGCTAAACCTGTCACATACATACATACCCTTTCTACAGGATCTGCAGCATGGATGCTAGAAGTTATTTCAAGCTTCTCTCTCTCTGAAGAAGTGTCAAAAGTTGACTGCAGCTGATGGAACCACTACATAGGTTTTTCTTTCATTTTACTCAGACCCAACCTATTTGGCTGAACATGTCTCTCTCTTATATGGCTTCTCTCCATGCAAACGTCCATGCAAAGTAGCCCACTATGTGCAGCACCACAGCTGACCCACCGAACATCACAGAGGACTCCAAACAGAAGTTTCACATCTGCTCTTTTTTTTAGCAGGACACTCAACTTTTTACAGATTTCTGGACCAATGTTTGTTTGTTTGGGTGTGTTTTAAAAAGGTTCTCTCTCCCCTCATTTACTGCAATCCTCCCCCCCTCTACTGCAACATCAAGCACTCTACACTTTGAGTTGGCCCTAATTTGACAAGAGTTCTCACAGACAAAATTTGGAGCCTTTGTTGGTAAGCAACACCACGTATCGCTCACTGTTACTTAAATGCAGCAGCAAAAGAAGGACTTTCATACCTGAGCAGCAGATGTGACTTGCTGACAAGAACAATCTGGGGTTTTTATGAGGAGCTAAGAGGATTCATGTTGTTTTTCCTGCAAATTAAAGCCTTTTAGAAGCATGGTACTTTGTCACGTCGTGACACTATAGTGGTTAGCTTTTTTGAAGCACGTTTCATCACCCCTGAACACTTCCAAAACTTAGTTAAGTATTAACCAAGTGTGGCAGTGGGAATAATAATTAAAGGTATCTTCCACAGACTGATTTTCTTTCTTGCTCAATTTTTCAGTGATCAGCTTAAAATTTGGAAGCAAATATTAATTTCACTGAGAGAACATATAGCAAGTCTAATTGCAATTATCTTGTTGCAGACTCTAGGTTAAAAGCAAAGCCAAATTTGTGACAAATCCATGATACCAGTTACTTCAGTTACACAAATTTTAAACTGCTATGGACGGAATAATTGAAAACTGGTGAAGTTGCCTTTTTCTGAAGATAGTGTAAACAAGTGAGCAAAGGGAGGAAAGAGAAAACCTTGCCTCACACCGTTCATGTCTGCCACCATCTAGAGGATTCTCATTACAGAACAGGTTTTCTGAGTTACTCTCTTGCTTATGACAGACCCATTTGTTCCCATGTATGATATTCATCCAACCTACTTGTAAAAGCATCCAATAGTAAGTCCATTGCCTCAAAAAAATGATGTCTTTCTGAAGACAAAGGCTCCCTATTGTGTCAGCACTGTTATCTCATGAATTCCCAGCTGCTGTTTAAATTTAAGCTCTTAGAAATTTCACTTGCCACTCACCCCAAACTGGGGCCCTGCCAGCACGGTAGTCCCACTGTGGTTGAGCTTAACATTCACTGTCTTACTCCCTTCCCCTGTCCAGCAGCACCTCTCCACTTTAGGAGCTGCATCTGTCTGACCTACAGCTTCTTCATCTACTCGGAGAGACTCACTTGCTCTTGGATTGCTTCCACAAGGGGGAGATTTTTGGATCACAGCGTACGTCTCTGGTACAATGGTTCACCAATCGGGCAGCAACAGACTGAGAGAGCTGGAGCTGGAGCTGAGTCTGGACTGTGACTCCAGGAGGTTCAGGTGGGTGCTGGGCAATGCATTACCTGCAAAGCAGGAGACTGGCCAGGAGATGGGGGGAAATGAGAGAGGGGAATTTGAAGAGGTGAGTGCTAAGCTCCCTTTGAGCCAAGTGACAGGAGGCAAAGCAAGACACTAATTCTCTAAAGCAATAGCTACTTAAAAAAAAAAAAAAAGTCTCCAAACATTGAATTGTGAGAAGATTTGGGCAAGAGACAGGGAAGGGAAGACAGAAAAGAGCTCCTGCAAGCATAGTGCCATAAACGACACAGCCCTCCCTTGCTAGCTGTGATCTAAGTTGTTCTGTTTCTTCCAAGACCCATCACAGGCATCTCTTTCTGGTCATGTTGAGGCTCATCAATTAACATGGCAACTCCAATTCCACATAGAAATTTTCATTTCAGAAACTGCATTATCTCTGGCTTGGAAAAGGAAAAAAACCCACAAACCCCAAACTACTACCCTATGTTTGGAGTGCCATATGGTGCACCTATTCAAGAGCTGGTAACAACCACTCACCTATACCTTAAGATGTAACTATTTTTTTTCCCTCATGAGTAGTTTGGTGCCTGTTACATAAGGATCTATATATATTTTAAGCAAAATTATTTAGGTCAGTTATGTCTCTTATGCAAATGATGGCAGTGTTTCAGACAGTGGTGGAGCTTTGCTTGTCAGCTGACCAAAAAAAACCCAGAAGTGCATGCAAAATCAACTCCAGAATCTAAGATAAGTGCATTTTATTTTTCCCTCTTGCCTTCCTGGTACTTCTGAAGGGAGTGGGAGACAGGAGGAGTAGTAATTAGGTTTTCCCAAGCTGTCAGGGTGAGCCATCACCTGCGTTTGGGAGGGTGAAAAGGATGCTGGAGAATATACTGCTTTGAGAGCAGTTGGACACAAGCTATTGAAGCAAAACACCTGGACGCCATATAACCCTAGAGTAGCTTTATTATTTAATCTATAATTTAATAGTTGACCTATAAAATAATTACATTATACTTAAAGCATTTCTTCATTTTTGTTTTCATTTATAAAACAAGAATTAAATACAGTTTTAACCATTACAAGCTCAACTCAGTTTTTACATAAACACAGCTCCTAGAAGGAGCTTTAAGCTGCAGCATATTCATATTGCAAACTGGTGAAAAACCCAGGCAGGGCATAGCTTAAAGATTCTTGCACGTTTTTCCTAAGTGAATTTATTAGGGTGCTTTTCTCTCTCTGGTTCAAAATGTCTGACTTTCAGTTCATTCCTTTCAAGTGGAGACTGAGATTCCCAGAGTCTTAGTAGACTATATTACCACCTTCCCCGCCTGCACCCCACCCACACCCACACTCTCAAGACAACACTGACTTGTGCCCATCCCAGGGCTGGCACGATGCCACAGGGCAGCAGCAGCAGCCCCTACAGCATTCCCTGTGCGAGGAGTCTCCCTGTGCACCTCTGACACGCAGAAAGGTCACAGCAGAAAAGCGACGTCTGTTCACGTAACAGGGCTGCCAGACCCGAGCAACCTCACCCTGCCCATGCCAGTCCCTGTAAACCGCTTGGTGAGCTCTTGTGGAGATCAGTCCTGAAAGCCTCTTAGAGAGGCCTGTGGCACATAATGGAGAGCCGTGGCTCTGAAGCCCCAGCTGGCGACAGTGCTGAACATATTAACCCCTTGAAGTGGCTGCATGTGAGGAGGCTGGTGGGGAGGGGCTCCGGCAGCAGGCTGGTTTCACTCGCTGCAGATGCTGAACCGTGAGACATGCACAGGGAGCCGGCATGTCATTTTTAATTTGTAAGCCTCAGACAACTGCATGCACACTGGTTTTGGTTTGGGGGAAGGGGCTGGTTTGAGACAGGATTTTAATGCAGCTGGGACTAATACAGATCAGAACTGTAACAAATGGGATATACAGGACATGTTAAACTCCATCAACTGAGTAATAACATAGTATGATTTTAAATGAACTGCAAGTGTTCAACACTTATTGAGCAGGTCTCAAAAACTGAGTGGACCACCAATAGTGTAGCAATTACAACTTACTCTCTGCCTGCTCCCACAGCTGTGACCCATTCCAGCAGCACTGACTGAGGCGTTTGTCCTTTAACACTAATACATTAACACGGTTTCCAATCATGGGACAGACACCACTCCCAAAACTTGGTGACACTTATGTAGCTTTTGTATTCAGTCCAGCAATGACCAAATTCTGTCCTTTGTGTGACAGTGCTTTTATAACTTTGGGGACACATCATTCCCTTAAGTGTTCTCTCCCACTACCCTCCCACCTTCCCTGGTCTGAGCAGGCATACATAGAAGGTCATAAATAGATGTTGTCCTTTTTGGAGTAAGAAACACAGACACATATCTAATATACAAAAACCTACCAAAAGCACAGTAAAACCATGTCCATTTTAAGCCAGGCAGCTGACCTAGCAACCGAGTCTCTTAACATATTTTAATCGCTGGCATGCTCTGCCACAAGAAAAATATACATGGCTAGGTCTATAATACTTTAAACAGCTGTTTACAATAGCTAGGTTACAAAATAAACACTGCTGCAGAGGCCATGTGTTCAATATACTCTAACCACAACAGCATTAGAACCCACCCTCAGTCTGCTCTGTGGTCACCGTGGCTGACCCAGCGCCTCACCCTCTTCCCCTTGCTTCTGATCTGCCGTTCAGACAACAAGCCCAGAACCATTTGTCATTGCACAATTGAAGTCGTCTTAAGGAGAGGAGCCTCGTCAGAGAGTCTCACTTGCTTTTCACACATTGCTCCTCATTACTCTCCCTCATCTGTGTCCCCCAGTCCTGGGTACCACCCCAGCACTTCCAAGTGAAAGAAGCAAGCTCTGGACCAAAGCACGGGGAAGGCATTCTCAACTTGTGGAGGGAACTGGAGTGTAGGGCAGAGGGCTTTACTCCACACAGTGGAAACATTTAATGCTGGATTCAGCCAACTGGTCACTCAGATGATCAATCCCAGCTTCTGGGAGCCTGCTCCACTCCAGAAGATTCAACTGCCAGATGATACTTAAAATACAATGCAACTTTATGGTGAAGTGCCTAACACAGCCCGTGAAAAAACATTATTCCAGTAGGCAAGTGACAAGGAGCCTTTCCTTGCTGGAGAGATGCCTCCTGAAAGAAAACAGAACACCAAAAAAAAAAAAAAAAGGAAAAGAAGAAACAAACCAACAAAATGGACAGTCTGCTCAGTGGGAGAGGAGAGGCAGCAGTGAAGCTGATGGAAGCAATACCAAGCAGCAGCTACATGCCTGTTCTCACAGTTTGCCTGAGCTGTTTAGATTCACAGACATGCACCGGCACTGCTTGACCTTCTGAATTTTCTTGAGTCGGAACGGTGGGTCCAGCTCAGGGCACTCCAGCTGCACGGTGGAAGAGGTGACCTTGTGCGGCTTGCAGAAAGCACAGGACTGGAAGGACTCCTCCTCCTTTTTCACGTGCCGCGGGATGTAGAAGGAGTTGCACTGCCCGTAGCAGAAGCGGTTGATGATGGTGCGGCTGATGCAGCCCTCCTCGCTGACAGTCTGCCGCAGCGGCTGCGTCTTGCACCAGTCGCTCTTGAGGTACTTCCTCTCGGTGACCACGAGGGCCTCCTGGCTGGAGGCCAACACCTCCTTGTTCAGCTGCTGCCTCCGCTCCGAGTGGTTGCTGCTGCTGCCTTTGTATGGCGAGGGAATGGCACCTGCCGGCCGGTTTTTCCTGGCGTCCGTCACTCGAACCAGCGCTGCCATCAGGAAAAAGGACAAGGCAAATTTCCAAATCATCCTGCAAGGGCAACACAGGGCACTGTTAGGAGAGATGCATTTTCAAACCACAGAATTGGAATGGAGTTGGTACTTCACGCATGCTTTTAGAAGAAGTGGATATCTTATCGTCTTTATAAGCCCATCACTTTTCCTTGATTAGCTCTATTCTGGGGTGATCACGTATCATGAAGAGGCCAGACCCTTTGGAAAGTCATACCGCTTCCCCTCATGCCTCCACGAACTCTCCAACTACTTGCTTTTTCCCCACAGGGACACTAATGCTTTGAGGGCTGAAGTGGTGGTTTTGCAGAAGCTTCAGCCAGAAACATTTCCTCCTTCTCTGTGAAATCCTGGGCCAAACAGCTGGGCAAACTCCTGGCTAGCAAAGGCTCAAGAAACTTCTGCCAAGATGGTGAGAGCTGATCTGGGGATGGCAGGGGAGAGGGGAAGGGAATAACCAGGTTACACAAAGTGAAGTCCCCTGTGTCTTCGGCCGCCGAGTCCAGGCCCAGCCTCATTCTACACAGAAGTAGCAAGGGGTGTCCAAAAGACTATTTTTATTATTTCAAATTGCTTCTGAAGATTCTTAGGGCTTTTATGGCACTTACAGGCTTGTATTTGTTGTCTTTGTGTGAGGCCAAAACCTTGATGGATTTATTTTTGCAGTAAGAGGAAATGCTTAAACTCAACTTTGAGGACTTTACAACTGCAAGGCCTCTTGGGCAAATGGTTTAAGAAGGTTTGTAAACAGGAGAGGATTCACTATTTATTTTAGATGTTAAGGAATAGGTTAGAGCATAAGCTTGTTGATAAGTTAAAACAGTCTGCCAGATGGCAAAAATATTTTTTCCTATGGTTGTCTATTATGTATTCTTGTTCTGTGGAGCATCTCTTACCAGCTCATGTCCAATTTATTTCAGTAATGTGTCTCGATATGCTTCCAGAATATCAGACTACGTGTACTAAATTTCGTTATAAAGTTAATGCTCACTAGTGAACTGCTCATTTGACAGTTCATTTCATATCACTCTCCCTGGGAAAGGAGAATGGAGGGTCTCTGCAGTGCCAGAAGTGGGTGTACAGAAGCTTCCCATTTGGAGACTAGAACACTTTCAAGTGCATCTAAGTGCTCTGTTCACCTTTATTCTTGATAGATATTTTTACAGTAGTGTACAGAAGACAGACTTATCCCTCTCTTCCCAGCAAGGCTTCAAACCTTTCCAAGTCATGATTTTAATTATTTTGCTTTAGAGAGACAAAAAAAGATAAAAAAAATACCATCACACTGGTAATTATAATAACCAACACTACAGACACTTCAGATGTTACATCAGTACTCCCATGTGGAAATCATGTCATTTTCCAAACAATGACACCAAAAGATCAAAAAAGTGTTTGTAGTAAAGGTGCAAGAGAAGACAAGAACATCAGTAACAAATGCTTCTCACCTAATAAAGCACACCTTACATGTTTAACTTCTGTGGAGATAAAGAAAAGGAACCACTCTAGCAGACTAGGTGAGATAACATCCCTTAAGGTTATTTTCTAAGTCTGTAAGATCTCCATGTCAGACTTGAACAAAGTTTCTAAGGGGATAAATCTGAAGAGCTGAAGGAACAAAATTGCTAATCATATGGCTGTAAACAGAGGGTGTTCTGAAGCAGAGGTAAATTCCACCAGATTGTATACTTGAAACAGAACCACCTTTTAATGGCAACTAGTATTTCTAAGCCACAAAAAAGTTCATTCATCCGCAACCATGCCATCTCCCCACTGAACACTCACTGTAGCCATGGGTACTTTAAATCAGTGGCCTATTTTCACAGTGCTTAGCATTCAGCATGCAAGTCTAGAAGTTTTGTCCAGAGCTTTTAAATGAAGCAAGACTAGACTTGGCTTTGCTGGCAGGTATTGTCGCCAAGTCCATTGGATGTCAACCCACACAGGCAGGCCAAAACCTAATCAGGTAATTAGTTTCAGTCGAATATAGTGTTCCATGCTTCCTTTCAAACTGTTCTCATGTTATCCTGCACTGATGGCTGCATTTCAGTAGTAGATAAAACAACTGATTCCCAGTGCTTTGTGTTTGATACAGAAAGGGGAGGAAAAGAAACCAGATTTACAAACCTCTATCTTCTAGAAAAAGACAGAGGTGAACTCTCCACAGGACGCCTTATGCCACATTCGTCAGGCATACTCTTCTACTCTTTTGAAACACAAGGACTATTGCCTCTCGAGTCTAATTTCTCTGATCCTGGCACAGAGGAGGACAGCAAAGGTCAGAAGGAGAGACACACCCTTTCCCCCACCCCCTCCTCTTTTCTTGGGATGATCTTTAAGGTTTTTTCCAACTTTCATGACTCCACAATTCTATGAAACCCTGTATTACCATGCCTGCCCTTTCTCTTCATAAAATGCAACTTGAAAGGACATGTTCCTTTTTGTGTCAAGAGTGGTGGCCAAGGAGAAATCTGATGCAGGAATTCAGGAAAGCTGACAGAGAACTAACAACTCCAAGTCCACAATATAGAGAAATACTATAGCAGTACTCTAATTACTTAAATGGTTTTATGTAGGAATGGAGAACCATTGAATAGAGTAAGCAGGATTTATTCAGTAAGTCTGTGTTTATAACTAATAAAGCATTATTAATCAAAGCCACTATTGTGCAGTTATAAACCAAACACTCCAATACATGTTAACAAGTACTTCCACAGACAGGTAGGAACGCACCACTTATTTCTGTCATTGATCCTTATCAAACTTGAACCTTAAAATATTTACATAGTGGAATAATAATCTATTTTACACTAGCAGGTCAAATGTGCATTCTGTCAGATCATGGAATTTCTAATCACAGCGTTACTCCTTAGTAGCCTGCAAATCACCCCTTTCTAAGCCCTGGCACACAAATCCCCTATTCAAGCAAGTAAGGGTGCAAACAAGGTCACACGGTGCCAGCAACTTGCCAAGGACTACATATATTTTCAGTGCTCACATGCAAAGAGAAGAGAAACTTCAGGAGTCTCAGAGAAAGAGAACATTTTGGCCAACTCAATTTGAATGCAAAGCAACATGGTGAATGCTGTCTGTCTGCACATGGAGCGGGATGAGAAGAAACACAAAACGTATTGGAGAAGAATCTGGCTTTTTGCAAGGACAGGGCAGGTCTGCCCTACTTAGATGGAACTGAATGGAACAGCATATGGCTGAGACCATGTAAGTGAGAACTGCCTCAAGAGACCAGTGCCTCTACAACTTACACCAACGCCAGCCTGGGTCCCCCATTCCTGTTGCACTGGGGGTCCCCATAGCAGACCCAGTGGCAGCTCCTTTGTGACAATTTTCAACTTCTTCAAGCATTGCTGCCAGCCACTGCCAGTCCCCTCCATGCCTTTTTTCCACTGTGTGAGCTGAGAATGACTTAACCTTAGACAAGACACCCAACAAGGCCTGGTTGCATTTACAAATCACATGGCAAGTTTTTTCTCCCTGAGATAAGGAAATCAGCATCAAGTATGAGTGCAAAAAAATCCTCGTCCATGGAAGCAAAAATGCCAAAATCCAGCTCTATCATTCAGGGGTCAGGTCACTGCTAGGAGGGGAAGACCCAGGATCTCTGTGTCTGCCCTTAGCTTTATTTCTTCTTTGTATCTAATTAGTGTGCAACATAAAGTACCTACCAAGGCAGGCTCCCTTTTGCATACCAACCTTCTGGCCCTATAACTCACACATTCTTGAAAGTAATCCAGCTCCAGAGCAGGACAGGCAGTAATGTAACCCCCAAAATAATAATTATAATTTTGTGCTTAGGGAAGTCCTCTCTGAATTGAAGCACTGGATGTGATTTCAGAACCCACAGTCCTTGTTTTTGGAGAAGTCCCCCAGTGAAGAAATGGGTGCAGGGCAGGAGGTAACACCGGTGCCCATCTGTGCTGAGTGACTGGACTGATGTTTCCTCTAGTTTTCAAAGTCATGACCAGTTTCTCAGGATACAGATTCTGACTGGGAATGCCTGTTGAGTAGATCAGCCTACGTCTGGGCTGCAAGTGGACAGAAAGAAAGAGGGATGTAACTGGAAGACTGCTGTGATATTTTGTTAGCTGCTTGGGAAATCAGGAGGTGTGAGACCCATTTGTTTGCTGTAGCATGCACACCTACAAAACACTCAGTATTATCAGCATTCCAGGAAGCATCCAACACTCTGATACAGGTATGATACAATCATCTCTTCACCAGGCCTACCTGGAGGGAATTCAGAAATAAAAGTTGCAGGCAATTTGAAACAAAATAAAACATAACAAAACAAAGGGGAAAAAAAAAAAAACCCAACCAAAAAATCCCAACCCACAATCATCAAAAGATCCAAACCTGCAAAACCTGTCTAACCATGGAACTTGAGACTCTACCTATTCAGCTTAATCACAGTATGGATTCATGAAGAAGAAGATTTAGTCCTATAAACCTATCACACACACATCAAAACTACAGATTCAAATACTGTAAAGGCCAGTGGCTGGGCAGATGATGAACAAATTCAAAGATTTTTTACTTTTTGAAAAAGTTAAATTTAATTAACAGCTGAAGATGTTCCTTTGGACAAATATTTCTCTGTAACTACCAGCAAAAGGCAGGCATTACAGTCTAGATTGAATCAGGTCCCATGATGTAGTACAGTACATAGATGGCCACATTTGTACATTTGTATCGCCTGTTTCCAGTTTCCATCCTGCAAACTTCAGAGACATGAGAGCTCTCCTCAGGAATCACTTGAGCACAGCTGAGTATGGGAAGCTCTGTTACCAGAATTTTTTCTAGTTCCCACTTACTTTCATATTAAACCTAGTCAGAAAAAGAATATGTATAAACCAGTCATATGTATAATAATGTAAGAACACAATGTACATGGTTAGTTCTCACATTTAAGATGGGACACAAGAAGTGTTCCTTGAAGACAAGCCAGGGAAAAGCTTTTCAAAGAACTAAAACTTGGCTTTAGCAACAGATGTGGAAAGCCAGGAAATATCAGATTCTCTACCAGGAAGCCAAAAATGCTATTTATTTAATTTATTAATAGTTAGGCACGATTCTAATGGTACAATGTTCTCATAAAGGCTACAATAAAGACTAATCAGGCATCTTTGTGCAAGGGAGGTATTTGGTGCTAACTTTTCTCTTTTAACTGTCCTTTGGAAACTATTTTTCCCATGTCCCAACAACATCAGCAATAACTGAACAGTGTACTGTATCTCCTGTTGCAGAGACATAGATGTCTGATTAAATTGTTCCATCATTAATAGATTCCCATTATTAAATTGCCAAGACTGAAGCAAGCCACAACAACAAAACATGCAGGAGACAGGGCAGACCAAATTTTAAAAAACAGTAGAAAACACAATACTGCAGCTAGGATTCAGCTGTTCAGGTCTGCATTATAGCAGTAGTTACCATGTTCTAGGAATACTAAGCACCACTTTTCAAAACCACTGCACAAAACACCAAAGGCAGTAATTATTTAATTAAGAATAATTAATGCCATTATGGAAATTTACAGACAGAAATTTTTCCATTCTTGCCCTCTAAGAACCTTCTAAAGTGCCTTGAAAGAAAGCTATTTACTGGTATCACAGCCCTAATAGTAGATGGTTGGGGGAGAAAACATTTCTTTCAGACTTAATAAATTCCTAGTACCCTCACTGGCTCACCTGGAGATCCTGCCTCCTCTCTATCCTTCTCTCTCCCTTCCACCAGGGAGATCCATCCTTTTATCTTGCAACAACATCTCTCCCCCAGAGAGTCAAGACTGCCTACAGGGAACATCATGAAGCTTTGAAGGAATCAGGAAAGGTTCTCCTGCAGTCTGGATGTCTCAGGAAGCCACACTCTACTACAAGGACTCTTTGTTTTTTGAAAGGGGGAGATGAAGTTAGGTTCAGCCTGCATTCCTCAGAACAGGACAGCATTTCCCCAGTAATGCCAGAACTTAAAAGTTCTCCTTGTCAAGACAATTCCTGAAGACAATGAATTTAAACTATTGAAAAATAAAGTAAATCATCAACAAAATGGATATAGAACAAAGACACTGACAGAGACTGTCTATGCTAGTTGAAAGGATGTGGCATTACACTAATTCAGCTCTCACTGAAGAGATTTTCTACTACCAAGAGCTTCATCTTGAATTTTCCTTTAAAAGGCTGAGAGTTTAGAAGAATTACTGATCCATGCACAAAAATATAAGAGGAATCAACAACTCAGCCAATCATTCCTGTCTTTCAGCAATGTGTTATGTGTTATTTTTAAGACAGGAGGAATAATGAAGATTTGAAGGCAAACTAACCCTTGACACTAAAACTAACCAGCTTGAATGCTGGGTTTTTCCTTCTCATCTTGTCCTCTCTTTCTTATCTGCCTTTACTGCCAAAAGAAATTCAGGTTTATAACCACTGAACTATTCTTTCTTTCAGGAACTTTAGACAACCTCATTTGAAACCTGTTTAAATGCAGCTGGTCAATTCATCAGTGTTAAAGGGCAACACTACTCCAGCGGTTCTTCTTTGTGCTGTCATCCTGCCACAAAGTATACTGACCTAAATATTGTAGGACTGATCTATATTATTAGTCTTTTCATAGGATGAATCTTTCTTATTTTGCATAGCTTTTAAAACTGTGGTTAATTTTTTTTTTAAGTAGTACTAGTACCGAGGAATTAGAGAGAAGTTTCCCATTTTTTTAAAGCCAGGACCAGGATTGTGAGGAGAGTCACTGAAGAACCTGGTTGTAAATTCAGCTCCAGAAGACTGGAGAGAGGAGAAGGAAAATACTGATGAAGTCAGCCCTGGTATTTTGACATACTTTTATCATTAAGGAGATGGAAATAGGGTTAGGCCACTTGGAATGAATATAGAGAGGTTGTCAGAGAAGTAGAAATGAGACAAGGGAGGCTGAAGCAATCTGGAATTAAATCTAGCCAAATACGTCAGTAAGAACAAGAAAGGCTTCTTCAAATATATCTGTAGCTAAAGAAAAATAAGGATAACATATCCACGTTATCCTTACTAAATGGTGCGGGACACTGGTAACAGAGGATACAGAGTTACTGAACATCTACTTTGCATTGGTCTGACACAATCATCTCTTAGGACTCTCTGACCCAGGAGACCAGAGTAAAGGAATGTTGGAAGGAAGGAGGATTGAGTTAGAGAACACCTAAGCAAATCTGACATCCACAAGTCCATAGGCCTTGACAGGCTGCATCCATGAGTGCCAAAAGAACTGGTGGACACCAACAGTGAGGCTGCTCATGATCATCTTTGAAAGGCCGTAGCAGGCAGCAGAGATGCCTGAAGACTGGAACAAAGCAAATGTCACCCCAGTCTTCAAAAAGAGCAAGAAGGAGCACTCAGGGAACTACTGGCCAGTCAGCCTCACCTCAACCCTGAGAAGAGCGATGGACGGCCTCATTCTGGAGTCCATCTCAAGCCACATGGATGACAAGGTGATCAGGAGCAGTCTTCACAGATTCACAAAAAATAAGTCATGCTTGACCAACCTAATTGCCTTCTAGTGCAAAACAACTGCCTGTATAGACGAGGGGAGGGCAGTGGATTTTGTGTGCCTTGACTTCAGTGAGGTTTTCAACACTCAGAGCATCCTCACAGACAAAGTCAGGAAGTGTGGGCTGGATGAGAGGACACTGAGGGGGATTCAGAACTGGCTAAATGGCACATCCCAGAGGGTCGTGCCCAGTGGCACAGGGTCAAGTTGGAGGCCTGTCCCTTGTGGTGTCCCCCGAGGTTCAGTACTGGACCCAGTGGTGTTCACCTTGTTCATCAGTGACTCAGATGAAGGGGCAGATGCCTCCTCAGCAGGTTCACTGACAACACAAAGCAGGGAGCCAGCACCCCAGAGGGCTGTGCAGCCCTTCAGAATGACCTCGACAGGTTGGACAGAGGGGCAGAGAAGAACTGCCTGAAATTCAGCAAAGGCACGTGCAGGGCCCTGTCCCTGGGGAGGAATAATCCCTGCACCAGCACCCCCCAGGCTGCAGGCTGAGCTGCTGGAAAGCAGCTCTGTGGAGAAGAACCTGGGGATCCTGGTGGACAACAAGCTGTCTACGAGCCAGCAGTGCCTTGTGGCCAATAAGGCCTGGGATACATTAGGAAGAGCACTGACAGTGAGTCAAGGGAGCTGATCCTGCCCCTCTACTCAGCCCTGGTGAGGCACATGTGGAGTGCTGCACCAGTCCTGGGCTCCTCAGTACAACAAAGATGATTCAGGGACTGGAAAAGCTCTCTTACGAAGAAAGGCTGAAGGAGCTGGGCCTGTTCAGCCTCGAGAAGTGATGACTGAGAAAGGACCCCATCAATGCCTAAAGGATTCTGAAGGGAGGGTGCCAAGAGGATGGAGCCAGGCTCTTCTCAGTGGTGCAAAGCAATATGACAAGAGGCAACAGACAGAAATTGATGCATGGGAATTTTCATCTGAATATGAGGAAGAACTTCTTCATTGTGTGAATGACCATGCAGTGGAACAGACTGCCCACAGAGGTGGTGGAGTCTCCCTGACTGGAGATATTAAAGAATTATCTGGATGCAATTCTGTGCAATGCGCTCTAAAATGACCCTGCTTGAACAGGAAGGCTGGACCAGATGCCCCACTGTGGTTCCTTCAAACCTTACTCGTCCTCTGTGATTATGTCCATTATACATACCAGTGCTTCCCAAAAAACACACACACACAAATAATAGATGCAATTACTATGGCCCCAACTAGAAGAAAATAGTGCAGGAAACAATGCTGCAAGTTTTGTTGGTTTGGGTTCTTTTTAAGGCTAAATGTTAGCCAGGTAACACAGTGAAGGAAGACACTATCAACTTCATATAACCCTGTATTTATCACTAGCCAAGATTTTGATTCAAAAATTGTGTCAGCACTTATGATTTTAAAACAGGAAAAGTGAAATAAAGAGAAGGAGCAAAAGCTGCAAGAAATGTAAAAGCAAAGTCATCCTATAGTACCTCTGGTAATGCAGTAATGCCTTTTTTAGGGAATGAGAAACACACGTAACTCTGATTGAATACTAGCAGGTAACTGGACAAAAGTGGGTTTTGTATCATTATGATTAACAGTCCTAAATTTTGTTGCTATTTCAGCTTCAGGAACTTGTGGTTTTAGAACCAACCACAGACAAATGTCTGCCTGGTGAGCACATGTGAACTGTCCCAAGCAGAGTGAGATGTCCTACTCAGAAGTGTCTGGGTAGTCATCAGTACTGGCAGCATATGCAACACTGGGGAAAAAGAGGGGGAGTGGGAGGAGGAAAAAACCCACAAAATAAAAACAGATTTCTGCTAGCTGTCCATGAGGCTGATTTTCTTTCTCCTAACCTGGTTTTGAAGAATGCTACAGTCAGAGGGTAGAAGGAAAGGACACAAGAAGAGCAGCTTTTTTGGAAAAGACTGGTAATTCTCCTATGAATCTAAAAAATGTCTCTCTGCAAGAGTGAACTAAGTTGAAAAGATACTTGGTCTCCTTCTCAGTATTTCTCAGCTTTTCAGCACAAAAGCCTCAAAGAGGCAAGTCAATTCTGCTTGCATATGAAGTTTTTGTCCAGCAAGTAAAAACAGCCCACATTTAACTTTCTTCTGTGTTGAACGCAGCTGTTACACTCCCATTTGGCAGCATTTAATTCAGGAGGAAACAGCATACTTCTGCCCTTGGGAAACTAAAAACTAAATCTGAAGGGAAGCGGTGACTTGAGCAAATATCTTCATTTGTGACCATCCCTCAGCCTGTTGGAAAGGAGGACAGTCAACACAAGAATGGGGAAAGTTCAGCATTTAAATACAATAGCTCATTTCATTGCTTCCTCACTGGAGGATCAATGATACAAAAGACTATTTTGCAATGAACAGTCTCCATTATATTTCTGTTGTTTGCATTACAACAGAACATAGAAATCTCATCCAAGACCAATGCCTAAGTGACACAACTTCGAATGTTTGTAGACTGATTTGGTGACCAACATATGGCGGGACCAAACTGAGCTCAGAGGGGAAGTGAGTTACTGGAGGTCAGAAATTAACTGAGAATGGACTATTTCCAACATCTTTGAATTGCACTGCATGGCACCAATACTCTACTTTTTGCAAAGAAATACAGATTTATTGCCCTTAGGCAAGCTTTTCTTTAAAAACATTACACTCTTGTAAATAAAAATTGTTTTGTATGAAAATTTCCAATACAGTTTCCCTCAGTTTTGATAGAACAGGCATGGAGTTAGAAGCTTCACCTCCTTGTAGCTTCAAACAACACACTATTTCTACAATGTACAGCTCATCTTCTAGCCCACAATAAGGGAGATGACCATTGATCTTCAATACATGTTCCTTACTGTACTTGCACCATTCTAAAAAGAGGATATTTGAATGAGTTCTCTTCTAGGAGAAAACTGAGCTCTCTTAAAGCATCATAAAAGTGCTCAAAAGAAGTGCTTGCTTCTCTTAATGATCAGAAAAATACAAGTACTTCTAAAAATCAACAGGTGGTTTGTAATCTGATATATAAGAAACACTAGATTAACCAGCAGAGAAGTAACAATAAAATTTTCCAGATTTTCTGGTAGATTCCAATAGTTTTATTCCTTGAGGCTCTCTATCAAGATGCTATCCTCAGTCACAACACTATGACTCTGAAGTGGTCATGTTCCTTTTTGAAAAATCTAAAATACTACTGATGGTCTAGTCTTTATATTATGAATTTCTGTAAGCCAGTATCCTGAGCGGAAACACAGATGGTTCAAATAAGAATTGCTCTTATCACAATATCCCACAGACTAATCTTTCTATCAGGTAGTATGCAAATTCCCACACAAACAAAATTTCAGCTATATATCCCGCTACTTTCCAACATGTCACTTATAAGAACCATTCCAGATGTATTTTCATACAGTTGTCTTAAAAATGGCATAGATTTATTGTTTTGAGCGTTTTTCATTCACATTCATCTCTGCTTAAATTTGCCTGAGAAAGCATCAGTCATCCTGACTAAAACTTACAGCGTTTCTGGGGACAGAGTGCAGAGGATCTATGGTAATGAGCAAATAAAACAAATATTGACTCCATTCAGCCTGTTAGCTGCAACCAGGTCTATGCCACACAAACACATAACTAAGTGCCTTACCAGAATTATTAGTTTCACAGAAAAGCCCTTTTTCTCCTCAGTGAGGCTAAATGTAGGGAATCCTCTCATCCTATTTTGCCTTTCCTACAGTTTATAAGCAACACATCTGACACTTCCTCACAATTTTTTTTTCTCTGCCAAATTTCAAATGGTTTGGACAGCAAGGCAGGTTTGAAACTTCTACTGCATTACACTAAGTGTGTTTTCTCCAAGGTTACACAGGGAGGCATGAAAAATATTCCAGGGAAGGGGATGGGGGGGAACAAGGCAATGGTATCACAATTTAGAACAGGAGGCGTGAGTAGTAAAGGGGATTTTGGGGGTTACTGGGGTGGACTGGCACAGTGAACACACCATAACATAGAAAATCAGAGTTCGTGAGCTCTAATGTTCACATGTAACACAAGATACCTTGAAACAGCAGTGGGTCACCTCAAAGTTTTTAACACATTCTCTCACCCAGGGTGTAAGCTGGCCCAACAGCGTAAAGCTCGTTTGCACTGTGTGTCGATAGAAGCCACGCCATGCGTGGCATTATCCTTGGGTTGACCCTGTAATATTTTGTAACCCCTTTTGTTCAAAAGCTTACTTGGAGAATTACCAGATGTTTTCTTCTTTCCCTAATAGCACCAGCCTTCTGCTTACTTTTGCAGTAACTTTTTGTGGGTTAACCAATGGCCCATCACAGTCCTTGTTTAATTAGTTTTGTTTCAAATGTTTACCTCAGCTGCGGGCTTTGCTCGGAAAGGAACCCTGTTCACTCAGGGTCTCTACAAGAAAAACTTGATGTGTGCAACTGAAATGCAATTCAAATGCAAAAGGGCTGAAAAGTGCAGCAACCAGGTGCTCTGATGGGTTTTTTTCTGTGTTTTTGCAAGCCTATAAACACAGACAACATTTGGAGTTCCAAGTTGTTACATGGCTTCTTGGCTACCCTAGTCCATGCATCACTTGATGCCTTGATGCAAATTCTTCAGTTTGAAAATATTTTAACCCTTGTTGTTAAGTTGTTTTATAATATATAAAAAAAGAATTTTTATTTGGCTACATGTCTATTGGTGTTTCCAAACTGACAGTAACCCTTTTGACTGTCATAGCTGTCAAATGGACCAATATAAATCATAGCAGCTAGCAAAAGTAAAGAACTTTTGAGATGCCATGAAGTCAGAAATACAAGTAAAATTTTAATTACATAGAAACTATCAGCATAAAATGCTAAATACTTATACACTTCAAAATAACTTTCTAGAAATATTAGGAAACATAGAGCACACAGAATGAATGGGCAAACTGCCATTTTCTGCAGTGTTATTGGGAGTGTGCGTCACAACTAAAAGAAAATAAAAGACAAATTTTCAGTTAAATGCTGCAGGATGATTTGTAGGAAATTTAACAACCAAATACTGGAAATTTACTCCATCCCTCCCACTTCACACTGCTGGTAACACGTGGCTGTCCCACATCTATGTTCTTGTGGCTTTGATTCATGCTCAGATCAGTGATTCTCCCTCTGTCATTACACACAGAATGTAAATATTTGCTCTGTCTGTATTCTGGTTTACAGACTTGACCCACTATTGAATATGAAGGCTGTAATTCAATCATAGAAGGATCTGTTGCCATGTGTAAACCGGGATTTTATGTTTTATGACTTAGGCTTTGCAGAGCAGCCGTCTTCCTACTCACCTCCCCCTCTCCTTGCCCATGACTGAATTATAGTTCTGTCTCTAATTGAAGACTAGTATTATTCTATTTCTCTTCTGCTAAGAGAAAGACCAGAGCTATCATTCTGAATACACAGCAAGCCACAGGAGCCTGAATGAGATACTCTAATGACAGGTCCTCCTCCACAGCACATTTGCAGTCTTTCTGCTAATTAATTTGATTTCCTTTGTCTAGACTAACATAATACAGCAAGTTATGCTCATTTAAAGGGAGATTGTTAGCCTTTCAGTTCACTCCAAATGAGGAAGAAAGAAGAGTCAATAGACTGGAATCTGGGGGAGACTGACTGACTTTGTCCTTGACTACACCATTGCTTATGTTTTCACTTGACCAAGACTTTGTCTCCAGGAGAACCCGAGACAGCATTATCATCAGAGGAGAGACTATAATCAAAATCAGATATCGTCGGTATGTGCATGGCAAGGCAGTGGCAGTTACACAGAAGGGTTCTGTCTATGATGGACTGCAGTCAGCAGCTTTCTTCCTGGCAATCACTTGGCATTTGCTGTTCACAGCTCCTGACATCCTCAGAGGGCTGAACAAACATGTAATTAAAAACACACACAAGCTGATTTCTTCAGACTCCCTTCACAGAACAGTAGTGTGCCACTGGACTAGTAAACCAGAGGCAAAACTAGTAATGGAGTTAAAGAAGTAAATCCTCACTATTTGGAAGGCAAGACCTACATTCACTAGTATTGACAATGACTGAAACTTAGGAGCTGGATGAAGTCTCAGAACTGAGTTGTCAGTCAAAGACAGAACTTGGGAAATGGAGTGATGCATGATTAACAGATGAACAGACCTGGATTTTAAAGTTCAACCTTCGGACTCATCTGGGCAGATCCAGTTTTAAAACCTAGCAAGAAAAGTGACAAGAAATCAGGTATCATACAGGTGCCCTGTGGAGTGGAATGAATTCAAACACTTTTTAATAATAGCAGGGAAGATCTTCCCCTATGACAAAAGAAGAACGGAGAAAGCTGACAGGGGCAATCACCAACCCCCTTCTGCTCACACATCCACAGAGAAGTGCCAGAGCTCCCCTTCTGTAGACAGTTTCAGGACCACTTCTATCCTTGTAACCTCAGCCGCATTTATAATTTTGCAGCATCAGAGAGGAAGGATTCCAACTTGGTGACTTCCTGGCTGAGGGGTTATTTTTTTGGCTCATAGTAACTGGGGACCTTCTTTAGTCAAACACAAGCAGAAGATAAACTGCACCTGGAGGCTCTTTATTAACTTATTCTGACCTTGGTTTTTTTTACAGTGTTTGGCCACAAGCCATTCAAACTGTGTCACCACAGTTAAGGTTTGAGTGTTTTTCCATTACTGACATTTTCAAGCTCAGCAGAAGTAGACAGTAAGTAAAAGGAAATCTAAAGATTCTTCTCTTTGGCTATTTCAGAAAGCTGATCTCAGAAAGGTCAGGAAAGAGTTAGCCAACATCTAGCTATACATTTCAGTGTGAGACTGCAAGCTCCATTTCTCTTCCAGGTCTATTCAAGGACTCTTCCCCAGATCTACCTCAGGTGGCTCTTCCTTGGATCGAGAGAAGAGAGATGACACTTTGGTAATCTTGGGTGACCTCATGTTACTACGCAGAAGAACAAAGAAACAAGACCCCATTGCATGTCAGTGCTTAATTGGATTGAGAGTAATGAATGGTCCAAGTGAAGTGGCAAAGAGCTTCCTTTCTGACATGACTACAATGGGACAAATGGCTAACAGCTCCGCATGCGACCAGTAAATACAAGACTGAGTGGTAAGAGGGGAAACAAGTGATCAGGAAGATTGCCCATTCAGGGTTTGCTTGGGTTTTTTTTCTCCCATTCCAAAGTAGTCAGAGAACATATGCATTACAGTTTACACCATTTACTATTCCTAACCACTCAGTGCTGGTTCAAGTAATCATGTGCATCGTACTGAAGCAGCAAGGGAGTTTGATCAGCGGAAGGTTTTGTTCTAACAGATCAAAGTATTTGTAGTACTCAGCAGCCAAATGCCATCTGTGCCACTAGCTAAGTCTCACTGTAGCTGATTACAGCCAAATAAGATCATCCTAAAGAAAATGCTCTGATCCATAGGTTTGCTCTGGTTCCTAACGAGTGATCACACACACAGCTCATACATTCATTTATGAGTGATTTAGACCATAAGTACAAAAAAACATTATGTACACATGAACTAGACTCTTCTAAATTCTTTTTCCTATCTCCTGGCTAAACAAAAGACATTTTTAAGAAGTTATGTGCAATACGGAATTAAGAGGACAGGGATCTATAATAAGGAATGAGGGAAAATATTTTCTGACACTATGAGAACTAGACATATTGAAAGCCTCATCTCGATATTGGAGGAAATACTAACATTGGCCTACATCTCCACTTAAGATCAGATAAATTATTAGATTCTGATTTTTCCCCTATTTTCTTTTCAAGAAGGAGGTGAAGTGAGCAAAAATTGGCTTTATGATACTTTCAATGTGAAATTACTAAATCCTCAAAAGCCAAGAAGCCATTTCAGAGAGTTAACATGAAGCATAATTTTGTCTCAGTAATGGGAAAGCCCTAAAATGCATTTCATTTCAAACTAGGGCCTTCAGGTGCTTTCAGTCCAAAAATGTCTGTATCTTTCCTTTGAAAAAGCATCTTTGAAAAAAAAAGTTTTGATCAACACTTCTGAAAACTTTTATTCCCACTGTGTGAAGAGACAAAAAAAGTTTCAACTGAACTTACCACAATTCCTGTAGTATGATGGTCCCCTTATGGGTCAGTGATAACCACAGCCCCACGGGACTTCCTATGCTTGTATTTTGAAAGGAGGCTCAGTAAAGAATTTGGCTTAGGAAAACAAGACTATGCTTCCTCTCTTCCCTTACTTAGAGTCAGAACAAAAGCTTTTGCTATTAGTGATTATTTCAGCTTCCATAATTTTTCTCCAGCACAAAATTATAGAGAAGCTTCATACATATCATATCAGTGATTTGGGCAGCATAAGAATGTGGTGAATGTCAGACCAACAGAATAGTAATTAGGAAAACACTCTAAAAATGCACCTAGCAATGGTCAAGCTAAAAACTCACCTGTCTGATCATCTGCTAACTTGCCAAAATCCCTTCTTCTTAGAGGATCCTAAGAAGCTCTTAATTAGCATAAAAACTGGAGAGTACTAATTGCTACTTGGCAAAACTCTGCTTATTAAAAACATTGGGACATCTGTGGGGTTTTTTTCCTTGTTTCCTACCCTCAAAATCAAACACTTTGTTTTACAACATAAATGACTAAAAAAGCTACATCAAAGCAAGTGCACGCTTTTGTATCTACATCTTTGTTATAAACTTGAAGGGGAGGACTCTTAAGTTTACCTAAAAAAAAAAAAAAAATAGAAAAGGAGTGAGAATTAAATCATTAAACTGTATGGTTTAAGAAAAATGTGCAATGTCACTGCAGACTTGAACAAAAAAAGGAAGCAAGAGAAGTGCTTTTGAATTCATAGAAACACACTTAAGAATGTGAGCTACTGAGTGGATTTACAACATAACTGTACAGAAGACATAAAGAGCTCCACTAGCTACTATAGTGTTAACAAGGTCCTCTCTAAGCCTATTCTCCACTCCGCATAAAAACCAAACTATTATTTGTTTAAAGCTGCTTGCCAAATCCATGGCAAAGCATCTAAGAGAAACAAGAGATTTAGAGACACATTAGAAAGAGGTGACAGGGACACACATATCACTGGAATCAATGTGAACCTGTTCCCACACCTACAAAGCCTCCAGTTTCATTTTAGACTGTGGCACTGCTTGTGTGTCCATATGCCAGTGTTCCTGCAGGATGCCCAGACCTACAGCTGGGTAGGTGGTGATGCTATCTTCTGCCATTCACACAGTAGACAGATGAAGTTTGGGAGCCCCTCAGCAGCTCCCCAACATCCCTGCTTTGTCATGTGGATTTCACACACAGCCACCACTGAGTGGAAGATGAACAGCACGAACTGCTTGCTACCAGTCATCCAAAAATGCAGCCAGTGGGGGACGCTACTTATCTTTCTTGTAACAAGCCTTTCAACAACATCCTCCCTGTTTATGAATGTAAGTTCATGGTTTCAGTACACACTGGAGATATTTTGACCCACATTCCCCTCCCATTGTTAAAAAAAAAACCCCACAAAACAACCAAACTCTAAAAATTGCAGAAAAGCTTACTCAGAAAATGGAAAGCACAAATAGGCATTTCCCCTGTTTTACAGTTAAAGCTGGGTTATTACATAGGGAATAAACATAAAATTCCTGGATCTGAAGGGAACTACAGTACCATATCTAACATTGTTTTGATGTCATTCAACTTTGAGGTATGGACGGTGGGGTTTTGATTTAAGGTCCTTGAATTATATCATCCTCTCTGACAGATTAAGAAGGTCAATTGCTATAGATTTTTGAGTCCAAATGAAACTAACCACAGACAAAAACAATTAAAACCTAATTAAAACCTATTAAAACCTTTTTCCCTCAATTTCACATTCCGATTAGAATAGTGCAGCACATTGGTTCAAACATATATTCCCATTATATGTAGTCATTTTAGGACAGTACAACTCCCTTTTCAGGAAGAGTAATGGCACATAGAAAACCCTGCATCTGACCTTGGGAAATAACCAAAACAGCAAGTAATGTCAGCTGGATATATTTCTGATTGCAAACCTCTGAGATAAAGCTTAAATCATCTTGTGCTGCCACCCAGTCCAGGATGCAGTTTGAGTCCTTAAGGCTGTGAGCCACTGTCACTCTGCTCCTGATCTCACCTTCCCCCCCCCCTCAGGACACAGGTATGTGTGCAGCCACACAGTCAGCAAGAAAAGTTTGCTGATCCAGCCAAAAAGGGTTGGTTTTTTCTGTTTTGCCTGCAGGATCACTGGTGCTGCCGGACTCCTGTGCCAGTGCTGGGCTGCTCTGCCTTCCCAGCGCCAGCCTACAGGCACGCTGCCTCCAGCCAGTGGCCACACCACACCCTGATACTCCTTCCAGACTGGGGCCTGGGAAAGCTGTCACCCAACTTACCTGTTTCAGGGCGGAGGAGGGTAATGTAACTGGGAGGGTGTGGCTGATAAAGGCGGCGTTGACAGATGAAACTGCATGCTTTGGCTTCCTACAAGAGATGCGTGGTCCTTGTATCTAAATGGCTTGATGTTAGTAGTAGAGTCTGTACCACTGCAGTGAGAAGGAATAATAATAATAATAATAGAACAGAACAGAATGTGATGAGTACTACCATTTCAGACTTCCGAGAGCATCACAAAGATGTTTGTTTAGGCTGACACATCAGAGATAGACCCTGTGAGAGATGCAGACTCCTCTATAGTGGCCACTGGAAGCCAGGTGAGAGATGTGGCATATCTGAACAGGCATATGTGCTAGGGCAGCCAGCTCTCCATCAGAACCTCATTCTGCTATAAAGACACAAGAACTTGATTATGGCAAGTGTCTTAAACACTACAGCTCTGACTTATGACTAGATTTCCAAAAGAGGTATGTGCTGTTTATCTCAAATCCTCAATGGATATGGGGATACTTAAAAAGAGGATCTTTTATCTTATCATGAAAATGTGCTCTGCAACTGTAGTGCAAAACTAATTATTAAAGATGGAAAAAGAAGCATGAAAATGTACTCAACTTCTCAGCCCTACAGTCTTGACTTTGGAGTGTCTTGCCTTTTAAGTGCAAAGGCTTCTACCACCAAGACATCAGGGTTTTAAGTGATTAAACACAACCACTGGTTGCACTGCAAAGAAATGATCTATATGATATATGAAACACTGATGCCTTCTGCTTCTCTCTGTCTCCATTATCATTATCACCCTCCCCTGTCCTAAAATTTGTGCTTGCTGGATTCTTCACACCTGATCCAGAATCCAGCCTGGAAGATGGTGGCAAGGTGGCTCTATCTTTGGGTGAAGATGCTACATACCCATGCAATTAGTGCAATGCAGAGTTAAACAAAATTCAATTAAGGACAAACAAACAAACAAGTAGTGTGGTTTGGAAAAAGAAGATAGAAGAAACACTTTTCCATTGTCTTTCCAGGTAACAGACATGCCAGAATACTTATAAGACAGAATCAATCTGCTGGTTTATAGCTTGAGAAAAAAAAGTCTGTCAGAAGTTATAAAACAAAATTTTGAATGCAAATATTCGTCTGAACTCCCTTTCAAAACAGATAACTAGAGCTGTAAAAAGAGTTGGTCACTTGCTCTGCTATTGAATTCACATGGATTTTTACCCTCCCTAAGCAAAAGCGTAAGTTGAGCATGCACATGACATGGTAAGAAATGGAGTGATGCTGCTAACATCTGAATAAGAAAAACACAAGGCAAACATTCAGGAGCATCCATTCAGCAAAAGGCTGAAATAGTCTGTTCATTTGGTCCCATACTGTTTCTCAGGTGACAGCTTCAATGCCAAGGAGCACCAGCTTGTACATCTGCCACCCAGCCAAAGGGTACAGACCACAGTGACCAGCCAAAGGGAACAGGCCTTACACACAGAACCTGTTTATTAAGCTTCTCCCTTGTTACTGAACAAAGACGCCTTCATTCTCCAAAAGCCTGGGTGATTCTGAGAACCATGTGGGCTAAGGCTTTCCATTTAACTACAGCTGCTTTTATGCAAGAATAAATGTAATATAATTAATAGTCAACAGATAGGACTAAGCTCTCATGCAGGTATGGGAGCATTTTAGTAATTAGGACTCTGATTAAGACAGGGCAGCTTTAAACTAACACTGTAGAAGTTAAGCAAACATGTAATTGGCTTCCTGCATTCAGGCCCAAAACCTTGTTAAAGTTACCAGACCTTAGAAGAAAAGTGTGATAACATACCCTGCACACCAGCAAGTCATAAGCACCAGGGAACACACTCTCTACCCACTTGTAATTAAAATTAGGAGACAAAAATTGTATGACAGTTGAGTAAGTTTGAAGTTTTTCGATCAGCTGGCATTTAAACAGGGAAAGATGCCTGCCATCTTAAATGTATAGCTCTTATTTTTAATCAGTTGCAAAGTAATATTTATTCTTCTTAAAGGAAGCTGTAGGCTTTGTGCTTCACTGACAGCTTTTTTTTAAATCAGATTCCACACACTCCCTCAATTTGTATTGTTTCAGTGTGCACTGCTGTCTCTCACAATGGTCATCACAGTAACACTTCAGTCCCAACATGCTCCACAGTAGACAAGAGACTCCTCTGCACCTGGAAATTTAAACAAAAATCCAAAAGCAGAAGCTAATCCAATGGATATGCTAATCTCAGATCTGTGACCACCACACTTCACTGATGGTACGCCAAGGATGTTAAGGACAAATCAAGAGTCTATTTTTGGCCCTGAAAACATGGGTGCACAAATACAGAACGGAAAGTAGTAGCTTGTGAACTAGTTCTGGGCACCGTGCTTCAGCAAAGCCATGCAGTCTTCTCGAGGGGAGGCAAGGAAGAAAGATAAGAACATTTATATACACAGGAACCAACTCAATGTGGCAAGATTGCAGGAATCAGTGATCTTTAATACAAAGAAGCAAAGTCCAGAGGAATGATTTTAATAGCCTTTAAATGCATAAAAGGCAATAGCAAAGACTGAAATGATACATTTTTACTCTTCATGGACTCAAATGCAGCAATGTTAGCAAATAAGATTTCAGACAATATTCCTATTATCAAGCACCATGATACAGAGAGTGAGACATTGAAATGGATTTGCCTAAGTTTGTTGACTCGTCATCAGAATTATTAAGGAAAAAGTGACACAAAAGAAAAAGAAAAATCACATCTGCCATGAATTACGTTAGATGAAATGGATCCTAACAAGCAGAAGAACTAGATGACTTCTCAAAGCTCCTTTAATTCCCTTTCAAGTAAACAGACATACATATATATATATTACATAAAACAATCATTATCCACCAAAGAACCATCTTTTTAATAGGTTTGGGGGGTTTCTTTGACTAGTTTTGTCATTTCTCCTCTCATCTTCCTAGGCTTTTAGATTTTGTGCTAGCTATCACAGAAAAAAATCATCATTCTTTTTGCTATGGTGTCACCAAATCACTATTCAAAGCCAGCTTGATGTTTAACACACTGCAATCTGCTAAATGTGAACCTACCAGGTTTATAATGCAGATATTATCAGATGGTTTCAGAATTAAAGACTCAGTTTGACTTCTTTTGCTGCAGGCAGAATACGTAACTTTTGTGCAATGCTCCTCTGTTAGCAAAAGAGGTCAAGACTCAAAATTTTGAAGAATATCTGGACTTTTCCAAAATTTCAGTTATTTAGAAGAAACATTGCCCTGTTTATTTTTTTTAAGAAGATGAATGTAATTTATAAAGCATTAGAAAATAAATCAGGTTTCCTAAACCATATTTAAATATGCATAAAACACACAGACACCATTTTCCACATAAGACTAATTTGGGCACAGGTTTTAACCATCTCTGAAGACCAACTTCAAGACAGAGGGGTCAAAACTGCTTAATTAGCCAGAGTGGGTAGATGGAAGATGGAAATATTGTGCCATGCACACTTCTTCCCCACAGTCCTTCCAGAGCCAGCAACAGATGCATTGAATTGGAAGGTTTGCAAGGACACTGCTGCTGTGACACCAGCTGATGGAGCTGTCAAATTCCACAACCAGCAGCTGAATGGGACAGCTGAGTGGCTTCTCACCCACAGGTCTCAGGATGAGAAACCAGGCCTACAAACAACCACATCCTCAAAGATCTGAGGCCAACTGCAGAGGTTTGCACAGAAGAAAACATCTGTAATGTCCTCATGACAGCAAACACCCAAATTCCTCTCTATTTGTAATACCTGTAATTAACAGGTGTGGAATAGTTTGTCAACAGCTGTTATCATAAAGCTGTGGTATTTGTCCTACAAGCATAGCAGTGCTCTGTGAAGCTGTACCCACTGTCCAACACTCCCTTTCCCACAGAGCACAACAAGTAAGATAATGAAATTGCCCTCAAACAGAAACTGAACACACACTGGAGCAGAATTCAAGTCCCCCATCTCCCTTTTTTATCCCTCCAAAACTGATAAAAGTTTTGAAATTTGATTTACTTACTGTTGCTAGTTCCCTAAAATTAATAAAGAAAGTAAAGGCATCTCCACAACACCTAAGAGCAACCTGCAACACCAATATTAGTTATTTCTTTAATATTATGTTCTTATTATTTACTGTTATTTAGTAACCAATGTACTGCTGTATCTGAGAGAAGCCAGATGTGGAGGTAAGTTTTTTAAACCAATGCTACATTTACACTTTCTTGTAACCCAATGGAAAGTAATGATCAAGTGGATATACATATGTTCATAGTCTAATAAAAAGTACACCACTCATTGCCAAGGAATTACTGCAGGATTGAAACAAATGGGAAGTGAAATACAAGACAGAATCCTTAAACAGATCAGTACAGCAGAGGATGAGAAGAACCTGCAATGCTTCATGCACTAGGCAATACTGCAATGCTTCCCAACAACAAGAATTTCCCCACCTGCCCACTGTGCTCACTAAGCTCAAGAGAAGAAAATATAGCAGATGGGTAGATTCTCCACAAATATGTATTTAAAAATATTTTAGAGGCTTTATCTTACAAATACTGACTTCATCTAAGTGAAGAGAAAAAATAATATTTTAGTTCAATACAGACAATAATTTTACTCTGTTGAAATATCAATACAAAATCCCTGACGTTTAAAATAAACAGTCATTTAGATCAGGCAATGATCTGTCTTCAGGTAGACTTGCTGATATTTGACACATCTCAGGCAGCACAAAAAGGTACTGCCATTAAAAATACTTTATCAGTTTGAAGTAGCCAGCAAATGCTCACAGATAAGTTATTTTGACAGCTGACAGATGGGAAAAATGACACAAAATATGTTTACCAGGAAGTAATTTAAAACAATGGATTGACAACATTTATGTTTTTAAAATATCTTGCAATTCCAATACAAATTATTTTTCATTTGCACTTAATATCATGCTACATCTTCAGTTACTTTTTATATTTAAAATGGTATTGTAATTTTAATTCATTGTTTTTCATCTAGCTATAAAGAGGAAAAAAATGGACAAGGGGAAAGAAAATTCCAAAAATTAATGTTTCCTGCCTAGTGTGATACACCAAATAAATCTACCCTAGTTAGTCTCAATCTAGGCTAGAGCTGCCCTTGGCTTTACAAGAGCACTAGTATTTTAAAAGGCTCCATAACACATGGCTAAAAAGGTATCCCCCAAAAGCACCTGTACAAGTACCTGCACTGGACAAGTTCCCTCTCTTTAAAGATATCCAGTCCAATGAAATTCTGCAAGCCAGAGGTAACCCAAACTTTCTGCTTTCTGGTATTTCTCGCTTATACAAGTCAGTGAAGCTGCCTGGCAGGCTCACGAAGGACATCTGAGAATGGTTCAGTCTCCCATTAAATGCCTTTCTAAGAAGTTTGAGCCCACAAGAATTTAGTACCATTTAGTACCAACACACCACAGATAATTACCTCCTAATGTTCTTTCTTTCCATGACCTTAGCTATAGGGATCTAGTAAGAGATAATGGAAGACCACTGTGGGTAAAATACTGAAGTAAGTGAAGAGGAAGAAAGAGCTGTAATACAAATTTTGCAGGGAGAAAATGTAAAGAAATCAGGAGCATTTTGTGGTACAAGTGCCATGCAATTCTAAAGCAATAAATATATAAATATAATAGGAATCACCCCATACTCCACTGATTTACACCCCTGGTTTTAACTAAATTAAGACCTGGTTAAGGTTAACTTCAGAAATACCAGACCAGCTGAAGAAAGCAGAGATATCAGATCATCAGAAGTCATGAGGTTCAGTTTCAGCAATGGTGACACATAACTGTTTTTCTGAAGCTAATGGTAACTTTCCCACAATGTTTGCATTACTTGCTGGCTTCATAACACAATTGTCTTGTTTGGTAGTTTCCTGGCTGGAAGGACCTAGTTACTGCCAGTTGGCGGTACCAGGCAAATCATTTCAGCAAAGAAAGGCTGATCCTAATCTCTTCTCATGCAAGGCTAATACAGTATCAGTGAAGAATTCAGTATCTGTATCCCTTTGTGTGCACAGCTCCCAGCTGAACTTTGGACTTGAAAAATTGGTTGTTATATAGGACTTCCTCATCTTGAAGTAAAGTCATGTTCAGTGATCCTTAAAAGCATCTGGGAAACCCCACAGTCCCTGAAAGGCTCACCAGCTCTGAACTGTGACATTCTGGCTACTGGCACCAGGGGCCATTCCTTATGTGAGGGCTTTACAGTAGAGGGGAGGGGGTAAAATGTGTCTAGCTGTACTGTGGATCTAATTACATCTTCTTATAGCTCCAAGGATCTTACCACCTTTAGTTCCAAAGTGTAATTTAACCTATGCATTCAGTTCTCATAGTGATCCTCTCCTGCCTGAAGCTGCACCTTTTTCCTTACAGAGTGAAAATCTCAGTAGACACTTCCAAAAACGAGAGGGTTAAGCAGCATCTTGCAGCATTTCTTAATCTTTATTCCACCTTTATTCTTCCAAACATTTCTGCAGAAGCCTCCCCTCATGAGATGCAGGGCTCTGTAAACACTCACTTCTTCAGCATAATCTGAAGTTCAATAATTTCCCACTTTGGCACACTGACTTATGTACACTAAGCCTAATCCCCCAGCTCCCTGTTGGCAGCACAAAGAGTGCGGGTGTCTACCCCACCTCTGGAATTCCTGATATCAGACATCTCATTTTTGTGTTTTCAACAGTCTTTAGGACTGAGAGTGATGCCTCTACTGAATTCTTTTGTTTGCTCAGTTTCACATTCAAAACAGGTGCTTTGAAAAACCACAAATACTTTGCAGCTCAGTCTACAGAGCACTTCATTTCATTTGGAAGCCACTGAGGCAGGTGACCACAAAGCAGTTTACCTTAGCTATAAGACTCCTGCTTCTCTGCAAGATTTATTAAATTCAGACTGTCACGCTAATCTATCTTCACAGCTCCGCATACTGAGCAAGGACTGTGCAAAATTCTTAGCCTTTGTAACGTTAGGCAGAGGAAAACTTAAGCACTCCAAGAGAAAGGTTTAAGGGAAGCTGCCAAACATAAAGTTTGGGGCTTCATGTTCACAAACTAGCACTCTAGGCATTGCTATTTTAGAATTCCTTTGACCTTCTTAACAGGCCAGTCTTCTGCATAGCAAAAATAGGTGGGAGAAAAGAAGGCAAAGGCCACTTTCACCCTCCATAAGTAAGCAGTGCCACAGGGGCCAGATACATCTAGATTCTTCTTAAGTTCTTCTGAAGCTACTCAAAGATTGTGCTGAAATTTCCAGAATAAAAGCAAAATGCTCCTTTCATTAACTTATGCATGAAGCAAGGTTATATTGCAAGTCAGATATATATATATGCAAGGTTGGGCTAACAGGCATATTTTAAGTAAAGGGTAAGCTGATATGAGAAGGTGACCGAGACAGAGGAGCAATGTCACGGCGATTCTGGACTCCTGATTTTTTTAGGGTGGCAAAATAATGCAATCCTATGAGCAAAAAGAGGGAAAGAAAAAATGGCTAAATACTTAGTCTTCACCTCCCCACACCCCTACTACGCCCTGCAGAGATGCCCTGTGAACAGGAGCAAACAAAATCTACAAATGTGAAACCCTTCTCCTTGCAGGCACCAGCAGACTGCTATTCTCAAAGCAGATTCAGCCAGCATTTGTCTTTCTCCCTTTTCTCCTGCACATTCCTTCTGCAGACCTCTAACTACAACTCTGCATCAGGGCAATAGTTGCCTGCCACAAGACTGATGTCTCAACATAGGATGGAGATGACTCGACAGTGACAAAATAAATCTTCCTCCAAAGACAAGTCAATAGTGAATAAGTAATTTCATCTGTCAAGAGTTAACATGCAATGAGCACTTGTAAAGGTTACACAACATACAATCTGCTAGTGGTTAGACATGAGTTCCTTCACATATGCTAACCAAGGAAGTCTATGAAGGAATAAATCCCATTTGACTTCTCATGAAAAGCCTTAAAAACAGCAAGCTATATGTATCCACTCCTAGAAAAAGATTATACCCTAAAAGATTGTTAGTTTACAGCCAGAAATCTTACTTGAAGATGCATCTTGTATTTCTTAGGAATCATGTTAAATTTCCATCTAAAATTACTTTTAAAAAAGTAAACGCATGAGCAAAATACTTTGCAATGAATAATAATTAAAAAAAAAAACCCTAGAGCTGCTTAAAAAAGCCCAAGACACTTCTTGAACCCACACACACTGTGAAGCCATAAACAGTCTGGAATTTAACTTCAGACCACTGAAAAGTTCAACTCACTTTTCATTTCTGTCACTATTTGTATTTTTCTTCTTTTTCAGTTACATAAACGCAATAATCTGTTTGGATTTTCTTCTTGAATGTACTTTGCAAGTTCTTATATAAATTTCAAGTATGGCACGATATCTCTCCTATAAACCTAGTGAAAATTTAGCTTATGATGTTTAAAACATTCTATTTAATTAAAAGAAATTAACAGTCCTCTTAAAATGTGCTAGCAGCAGTTGTGTATTCTGAAATACAGGCTGTAAGCATACATCCCTTAAATTTTCCTAACTTCTTGAATAAATTGATCCTTTGAGGTTTCCCAGGTAAGATATATTTTAGATTACGTAGGCTACCCAAAGAATGCTTTTGACACTCTGTGCAAGTAGAACTGGAAGTGCAATTATCTTGCTATAAATAAGGTGACTCTTAAAGAATGAAGTTCAGAAGTGTTAATGTCAACCCTTTAGTGGACATATCTTTGATAAGTTAACTGCATGTCTCAAAGAATCTAAGCTAGTTTAACTCAAATTTGAAATCAATTCTGACCATTATAATATATGCAAGTCAGGAAAAGTTGATTGAATAATTTCAGAATAATTTCACAATTAAATTATATAAGTTTTACCATAAAAACTAAGTAGGTACAAAGCTGCTTTGAAAGTTTCCATTTAAACATTATGTTGACTCACAACTACCACAAAAATCACACACAGTAAAAGGTATAATTGAAATGTCCAAGAACAATCTGTGCATGGAATAATACAAGTCATCAGAAGCAAATCCTCCCTTCCCTACTTTATAGTACTTGGGTTTAGAGATGCTGCTTCAAAAGAGAAAAGTGAAAGTGCAATTAGCAATTGTTGCCTCTTTCTTTTACTACAGTAAACTTTTTTATAGTAATGGATGGTCTTGTGTAAACCATAAATAAAAATTTTGGATGTCCTAGGTTAGAAACATTAAATAAGGAAGATAGCATAGCAGTACACACTGGGGTGAAATTCTCACTGTATAGAAGGCATGGTTAAAAGCATTAGGTTTTGTAAGTATAAAAGTATATTTGCATTGTCTTGAAGTAATACATTGTTCTCCTTTTCCGTGCAAGGAATTTAATCCAATGTGTGCAAATCTGCATTAGAATTCACATCCTTATAGGCTTTGCAGAAAAATAAAACATCTAATTCCTTTGTATGTACACATAAGGTTGTAACTACTTTTAGGTACTATTCATATTTGCTTACATGCACATGCATTACACTGCAATAAGCAGTTAATAAGAGAAACACTTCAGCCTTTCATACTTTTTTTTTAAAGTGCTCAATGACAATAACAGTTTTTATAGCTCATAAAGTGAGCCATGAGGTTCTATTCAAACAATGACAGCATTATACAATCACAGAACAGTCCGGGTTAAAAGGGAAACCTAAAGACCTGCCAGTCCAATCCCCCTGCCATGGGCAAGGACATATTCCACTATACCAGGTTGCTCAAAACCCCCTATTCAACCTGGTCTTGAACATTTCCAGTGATAGGACATAAAAAGCTTCTCTGAGCAGGCTGTTCCTGGGTCCCACCACTCACATTAGCCCTTCATTTCAGAAGATTTGGGAATTCTGGTCTCCAGGCTGTCTCTTAAATAGCTATCTTATGCAAAGATTTTCCACACTTAGCAACTAAGCCTGTCTACCTAGACCACTAAGGCCACTCATTACTAAAAGGGTTTTGAAGACATCATGCAAGGAATCTGCACCTACAAGCCTCATCAGTTAGAGGATATACAGTGTTTTGAACACTTATGTCCATATTTACAGCACAGTCTCTGAGCCAGTTTCCCATTTGTATTGATTGTATACCACTTTCAGACATGCCAGAGGGAACAAAGACGAAAGGCTGGAACAGAATTAAGACACAGCCTACTGGCCAGAAGCAAGAGTCAAGGGCAGGATGATCCCTCCAGTTTATAAGTTTAGACCTATGCCAGGCTGAAGTGATACCACATGGGCAGAGATGTAGGCAGAAGAACAAAACACAGATACTCTCTGCATCATTAACATTTTGCGATGCTTTTGGCAGGAGAATTAATAGAGTTAATATTCCTGACAGTAGCTGGTATAGGGCTGTTTTGGATATGATAGTGTGGATAACACAGGGAAATTTTAGCTATTGCTGAGTAGCACTTTCACAGCATCAAGGCCTTTTCTGCTTCTGATCTGACCCAGCTAGAAAGAAGGTTGGGGATGAACAAGAAATGGGGGGAACACAACCATGACAGGTGGCCCCACCTCACACAAGGGATATTCAAGACCATATGGTGACACACTCAGCATATAAAGCTGGTAGGAGAGCTGTCTGGAGTGATGGCACTTGTCTTGCCAAGTCACCAACTGCACATGGCGAAGCCCTGCTTTCCTAGGAATGGCTGAACACCTGCCTGCATGTGGGAAGGAGTGAACTAATTCCCTGTTTTGCTTTGCTTGTGTGTTCAGCTTTTTCCTTCCCTATTAAACTGTCTTTATCTCAACTTGCAAGTTTTCTCACCGTTACTCCTCTGATTCTCTCTCCCAATCCCACCAGGCAAGGGAGTGTGTGAGCAGCTGTGTGGGGCTCAGTAGCCAGGCTAGGCTAAACCACAACACAAACTTCAGAGATTATTAGATTCTGTCACCTAGAAAACACTGGTCATGAATTGAAATCAAAGGGCCAACACAGAAGCTTTAGGAAAGGTTTACAATTAGTATGAAGACAGGACTTTAAAAAAAACCCTGAAGCATGACTCTCACCCAAAAAATTCTATTAGCACTGCTGTGTGACTAACTGCTATATATGTTATCGTGCATCTAGAAGTTCAAAGTGCATCTGTTGCTCAAATTGGGGAATCAGCCTTAATCACAGAAAAGTAAGTCACTGTTCAAATGTTTTAAAGGAAAAATAAATATATTGGTGAAAAAAATCTAATTTGAAGCACTTCATAACCAAAGAATTTTAAATTGCAGTTTACTTTTATAATAGAAAATAAGACTCCCTCTAATGAATATAAACCTAACCACACAGATTCTAATTTAACAATAAAAACAACTAATTTGGGGTTATTTTATAAACAATGACAATAAATCTAAACCCATCATAAATACAATGACGAACAAGTTTCAGTGTTCTTAAAAAACACATCTAAATTTTGGTGTGGAAGAAGAAAACCCAAACAACAAGCACAGCATTAGCATCTCAAACTCTCTGTATTTTACACATTCAGATAAAGTAACAGCTTAATTCAATAATGTTTGACTGCTATCCAGTTATTTATATAAGTAAATGAAGCTGGCGTCCAAGTGGGGAGATGAACCGGCAATGTGCCGTAGCCTTGAGTTACAATTTGTATATAATGGGGCAAACAGCAAGCACCCTGATTGTAGTCTGTCTATCTATGTAGACAAAGCTAAGCAGAAGAGCCAAAACAGGCAATGCTCTGGTTTACCTAATGACAAAGTAAGATAGAGACTTCTTCAACCTGCAGGTGAACTTGCTGAGGACAGATCTGCAGAAGAACCCCAGCTGTGGCCTGAAGCCTGGACTGCCAGTGGAGTTAGACACACAGCAGCCTCCCTTGAGGTATGAAACCCTTGGTACAGGCTTCGCACCCATGCATTTGCAGCTCTACAGCCTGAATGTAAAACCAGCTCTAAAACCAGAATAAGAATTCCCATTGTTCCTGGAAGTGTCGAAGACTCTACAACATGCTGGACTGTACCACAGTCATGGTTATAATGGAATGGCATGGCCTTCAATGAAACGGTAACTCAGCTGGCATGGAAAGGTGATCTCCACTGATTCCACGGACCTTTAAAGACCATTTAGAGTGGGAGAGGAATGCAGGAGGAAAGAGACTCTTCCTCCACAGCTTGAACAAATTACATCAGACTTTAATATCTCAAGCAGGTTAGAAGCTCACATTCACATCTTACATGACCAGGAAAAGGAATGAATATTCTGGGGTGACTTAATGGGTAGCTTACAAAGGCATAAATTTCACACAAAGAGTGATCTTTGCTTTTTAGGCTTGTTTCTAAGAAATTTCATAGTTGAGATGAGTGTGGAAATTAACTAATTTCCCTAACCACCTATTTATCAAATAAATGTATTACTACACACGGCATGAACAGCTAACCACAGTAGCTTCTACAACGAATAGTGACTTCATCCTGCAGTTCCTACTAATTACCAACACATGGTGGGAGTAATTCACTGGCCTTTTGTGCTGCTCAAAAGCACACAGTGAGTAGCTGCCCACTTTAGCAAATGATCTGCCATTTTGGAGATGACAAAGACATTTACAATAGTAGCTTATGTATCACTGTGTGATTATACATTCCCCTCTACTCCTAATATTTCCAAAAAGCTTTCCTGCATGCATTTCATAGCACAATTACTTCATTCTATTTTACTGATTTGTAAGCAGCATTTGTGACCATGTAAAAATGACCTCTTAACTTGTACTTAGGAATGAAAAGTCATCCCTGTAGCCTTTTCACTCTCCAGAATTCATTCTCTAGTTGTAACATTGGCCAAGGCACAAATAAGCAAACATTACTAAATATGAGACTTGACAGCCATTGCTTCTCAATAGTAAAGTCTGCCAATGCCAGATATGGATCCAGAGATATTGCTGGTTTTACCTCTTCCAGAATAACTTTTCCAAGGAGCTACACCCTTGTCTAGCTTGCTCAGATTCTGAAAATTGCTGTTTATGACTGTGGCTGTAATAGCTGACCTAACCAAAAGTGCCAGGAATCAAACCACAGTCTTTGGAAAGCAACAGGATCCATAAGATACAGACTCCTTATTTTGAGAGACTATGCTATGAGATTCCCAATCCCAAGCCACATGAGATGGCTATGCCAGGATAACAGTTCAGATTCCGCAAATCACATCCACATTGTTAAGTTTTTTTAGCGTCCGGTGTACTTTTAAATGGACACCAAATCTGTTTGTCAGAGACGCTGAGCTGCTAAATAAATAGTGATAAATTTCCTAATACTACTGGGCAGAGTGTTTCTGCAAGTACAACGTGTGTTTATCAGTTTCCCACTGAGCTAGCGTTGACTTTCAAATTTCCTTTAATCTTATTATAGTAAACATAGTACAGCTCTCTGGCAAACAAGAGGAACATTCTTCCTGTAATATCATATGCTTCTTTTAAAGAAACCTTAGAGATGTCCAGAAAATAATTAGGCTCAACTTGGAATTCCAACAAAATAAACTTGTTTCCAAAGAAACAAGTTTCACAAAATATTATATTTTTGCACTGAAAAAAAAAACCATGGCTATTTTTATAAAGAGAAGACTGGCAAATTCTGATAGGTACTCAAAACAGTGTTTGCATGTATCATATTCATAGAGTCAGCTATTGAAACACCAACAGAAAAATATTTTTCCAGTTGGAAGCAGTCTACCTGAACTGAAGGAAAAAGCGACCAGAATTTTGGATTTAGAATTCAGAAAGTAGACTTTAGTTCGTGAAGGAGCTTTTGCAATGCTCCTTCAAGAAGAAAGAATATCAAGTGCACACAACTTTTTAAAAAATTAGATAAAGAAAACAAAATGGGATCTATAAGGGTACAATTTGTATTTAAAGCCTCTTTTCATTTGAGAGGAATGTATGGCAGACAAAGGTGGAATTTGTCTTACAGTTCAAAAAAACCCAAAAATCTAGACTGAGTTGTTGAGTAACTTCATGTAAGTGACTGAAGGGACTTTGAGAACCTGAAAGCAAGACAGATTCAGGTGACATAAACTAGCTCAATTTCCAATTGTGTGCATTTGTCTTGTTTGCTTCAGGGTTTCTGTAGAAAGAGGGCCATAACACGTATCAAAACCAGAACACAATGGTACTACTTTCACATATCTTCTGTGATTCTTGAACAAAACAATAAATATTCTTAACAATCAGTTTCTGTGACATTTGAATCTTCAGCTTCAGCCACCATTAAGAAGCCACAAGTTCAAAGCTACGACTTCACTGGAGGCTCAGCTTCAGTAAGAAGCTGAGTATTAAAGAGACAGATGAACAATCTTCCCCTGCCCACATGGAATCCAAGATGCTTAGAATTTGTTTCAGTTCGTAAGCAGCCACTCTTCAGACTATCTTGGCAAAAGCTGTTCTCACTGAAGAATCAGGCAAAGTTTCCATGGACATAATTAATGAACATAGACCAAAGTCAACAAACAAGCTTAGTTTAAATCCATTGTGTGTAGTAATCTGAAAGGTGTCAGCCAGAGAACAACTTAAATCAAAATACAAGCGATAGCCATCTCCCTCTTTATTAGCAGACTTTACTGGATGCATCCATTAAGTCATGCAACATGTTCACATGTTCCCATCTTCTTTGCCTATCAACCTCCTCTTGTACCTCACAAAGGACACTGAGATCCAAATTATGTTAACATAACAGGAACAGACAAACGATAGATGGTTCATAACAAAAAACACACCTAGAGCAAGGATGTCTGATGTCTGAGAGCTTCCTTTTGGATGTTTTCCTTTTGGATAGAAGTTCTGACCTACTATTTAGATCCCTATCCCAAGCTCTCCCACATATTTTTAAATGACAACTTTCCAGATGTTATCTCAGTAGAGACTGGCCAGATTTATGGGCAGGATCTCGCTTAACTCTAAGCCAAGCTTGTGTTTTGGCCTCACTGGAAATGAGATTAGGTCTGAGATTTGCACCAGGGAGAAAACCTGCCGTTTCATGCCAGAAATGGTCATGAAGAATTTTCACAATGCTGCTTATTTTTTTGTTAGCACTACTGTATAATATCAGTCTATTTTAGCATTATCATAACAGCACTTAAGTAGGGTAACAGGATAGATGAGACATGGCTGGAATCCACAACAAAACTGCGTGTAAATGGAGATGGGCAACTAATTCACATCCAGACCAGCTCAACACGGTTTTCCAACTCCAGTAAGTGTTTGTACAACACAAGGTCAACAAGGCATTCTGCATGAGCTGTACGAGTGTTGTTTCCAAGTTTTAAGAGACGTTAAAAATTCAGGAAATTTTTAAGATTTATTGCGTTAAATCCACAGTCTGATGTTGTATTTGTGCACTGCCCATCACACTCAATAAAAATTGGTTCCAAAATGAAATTTGAAGGGTAAATAATATATTTTCCTTTCTCAGTGTACTTTACTTCTCCCACTTCCGTAACACAAAATAGACAGAAACAAAATCTTTATGAGTCTTTCTCTACTTGAATATATCTTATTTTTAATTTCCTCAAGTTTCATTGCAAATTATGGTTTCTTAAAATACTCACTTCCTAAACAACAATTACTTTTAAATTGTCGGGAATGAGAGATAAATTTACCCTTTTTCTTTCCCGAAAAATCTTGTAATAAAGACAGGAGGATGCATATTTCTATATACAAGACACGGCTCCAGTATAAGTAATTCTATATGGCACCACAGTC
Organism: Rhipidura dahli; assembly: GCA_013399225.1. Taxonomy (NCBI): domain Eukaryota; kingdom Metazoa; phylum Chordata; class Aves; order Passeriformes; family Rhipiduridae; genus Rhipidura; species Rhipidura dahli. Next base: position 564,332 of record VXAC01008839.1, read on the forward strand.
TATAAGAAAAACTGACCTTAGTAAATCCCCCTTACTTTTATGACTAATACACCACTATAACTCTTAGAGATATTATTTGGACAGCAACAAAGAAGGAAATATTCAGAATGTCATAGATAAGTATGGTTAAGCACAGAGGAAAAAAAAAAAAATGTTAAAAGTAGGTGTTGTAAGATGACTTTTTGAGAAAGACAGGTTACAAGTCAAGTTGCCATAATTGTATCACACCAGATACTGAAAGATGGATTGCCCTCTGCTGTAATGTTCTGGAGCGAGACAGATTTTTATGGTCTGCTTCCCTTTTTGAAACAGGCTTCAAAAATCTTCTTTAAATTGATAATAAAAGACATAATGGATTGAAAACAAGAAGTACCATGGTTTCAAGTGACATTTCATGTCTCATGTTAAAATCTATACTTCATCCAACCGAGATACTATGCATTGAAAGAGGACTTGGAGTACACAACTTCTAGCAACAGAAATACAGCCACGTGAGAAAGAAATGCTCTCTTGTTTTTCACTTCCTATTGTTCCGCATAGTACAACATTTTCTGCAATCTAAATCTAAAAGCAGTCTTGGAGCAGTCACAATGATTCAGGACAAGAAGAACCTTTGTATCAAGCCAAGCACGCTATACACATGCAACCCTACCATTTCCATCACGATCCAACGAAAATGTATGTAATACCGAAGAGTTGGTAAGAAGGCCACTTTCTGCAGCAATGACAACTGTCTTCTTTTCTAAGTGAAAGAAGGGTCTGATCCCTAATTGCTCCAATAATATATTTTTAAGAAATACTTTCACAGAAGAGATAACTGTTTATAATTAACAGAATCATTTTTCAATTTAAAATAACTTTCCAGAAAGAAGGAAACTAAAGAAAAACACGAAACTGTAAGAAGCCAGCCAAATCACCAAAAATACAGAGAATGGAATTTTTTTCTTTTTAAAGTGAAAACTGCAGAAAAAAGGTTTAAAATATTTTAATCAAGCTTGAAGTTTTAAGTGGATGTTTCTAAACTTCTCCCTCAAACATTCCCCCCTACCTGAGGCAACTGGACTCCAGGATCAGAGCATGATTCTCACCGTGTGCTAGAACCCAGGACCCACCCCCACAGGTGGAACCTCCTCCCAAGTGGTACTTCTGGTGCCCTGAGGGAGATGCAGTCAGCTGTGATGCTGCACCCAGGGAACACAGTGCAGCATTTCTAAATGACAGTTTTAAAGTTTCAAGCCAGCCTTTCTCATCACTCCCAAATGCCACAAGGAATATAAAGAGCCTTATGGACCTTTATACGCAGAAGGGCTATTGGCCAGTGACAGGCAAACAACCACAAAGAACCACCAGCTGTGCATCCCTAAACAGAAATGCTGTGTCCACATCCAGCAGACAAGCACAAGGCTACACTATTCAAAGTTCCCACTCAAAAACTAGTCTGCTATCACATGCCAGACTAGAAAAAAAAAAGTAAAATTAGCCATCTTAATTTTGAACTGAAGAGATCTCAGCAGGACAGCCCCGGCTGGTTGCAGGGCTGTGTTCCCCAGCTGAGACAGGAATTTCTTGGTAACACATACATGGACAATGGTGCAAGAAGCAGGGACTAACTAGCCCATGCCCCAGGGAAAGATGGCTAGTATTGGCTTCAGACTGCATGGTACCTCAAGCAATAGCATGCTGCAAAAGGACCACATCTACTGTAGCAGCCAGCATGGCCCAACAGGAACTGCCAGGCACACCAAAACACCTAGGCACAGAAGACAGTGTATGTATTTTATTGGGTTTTACTTCAGGCTAGATCTGGTCCCATGGATTGTGCATCGAGCAACAACTCTAGCACATCTTTTAGTTTAGGTTCATCTTAAATGAATCCAGCTGGCCCACCATGAGGTATATGGAGATGGACAGTAACTGGAACAACTGAAAGATGGGCATCAAAAGCCCACTCCTGAACACGAACCACAACACTATAAATGCACAACCACACCCAAGAGCATCTGTGAGTGAAGGGACTTTTTTGTGCTACTCTTGAAGATACTCTTCAAGTGTCAGTGAATCTGCACAGTTGCTTGAACCACTTGATTCTTACTCAGTAAATCAGAGCTGCTCAATGAAACAATTCTAACTCAGGATCAGAAATTGGCAAATACCACTGTACCAATTCTAAATTGGAATTTACCAGTTTCTGATCATTGGGTTAGAATTATTACATGATTTTAGTAGTGTTAGAATTAAACCAGTTACCAAATTTATTAAACAAAACTCAAACAGGACTATTTACTACAAATGAAGATCTAGATCTCTGAGCTTTGCACTTTCACAGAAATTGACAAATGGTGACTGAAAACAAGCATTTTCCAATTTACTGCTGTAGTACAGTGGATACTTCAGATATTAATTTTTACCCTCACCTGATACTATGAAAAGAAACAAAAATTTCCACACTTAAGTTCTTCAACTTTTCATACATTTGTTCTATTCCCCATTGAAAGACAAGCACAGTTTATTTGAAAGACAAAAAAAAAGAATCTATTTCAGCTAAACAAATCAGCTCAAACTCTTGGGTTAATAGCATTTATTTCTGTGGCACCCTTGTAGAGGTCTTACTGATGCTTTTCACCGACATATCTTTCACTTACTTATCGTACTGCAGCGGAAGACCGAACAAAACTCGCTGCTACCAGACACACCTCCTCCCTGCATACAAGAGCTCTGCCCGAACAGCGAGCTGCAAGAGAGGTGACAAGGCAAAATCCTACTTGCTTCTCGCTCATCCTACAACAGAGATTTTGCACACCAGTCCTCTCTTTTCAGCTGCATAGTAACCACAAATGTTTAGAACTTAGGACTTCAGTGATGACAGCAGTTCATGAGGACCGTGCAACAGAAGTGAGAGAGAGACCAGTTGCTCAGAGCCTGAACACTGTCACAGTACCCCCACATCCTGGCTCTAAACGTAGGCACACTGCTGATCCACTCAGTTACTTTCTTGAAGTGATGTTTTTAAATCTTAGGGTATTATTCTCCTTTAATTTTTGCAAGTAATGAAGAAAGACCAGTCTGAGAAGCGGGAACCAAGTTTTGCAAGTGTTAAAGCATTAAAATACATAAAGCATTTTAATAAAATATTTCAGGCTGTGCACACTTCTTGAAGTTCAAGAAACAATCTAATCCCCTAAGGAAACACGCATCTGTATTGTGTTGGCACGGGTGGGAAGACAAGACTCTGAAGTGATTGCTGATTTCACCCCGGTTTAACAAGAAATAGCCTTGAAGTAGCCTGAAAACCGACTTCCTAAGTGGGGCTCTGAGCTGACATTGCTTGTTCTTGCACCTGCTGCTTCATGATTGCTGAGACGGCTGTGGGATTCACAACCTGGTGGGCTGAAGTTCACCTGACTCTACTCCTCACTGGGATTTCATTCCGTTTATTTCTCCTCTTTCAGAGAGGAAAAAAAAAAAAAAAAGGTTTAACTTGTTACAAGCTGTTAATTTTGTCCTCAAAAATCCACCAAAAGTTATATAACCACTTTCACAATAGCACGCTAAAAATAAGAGCTATTCAGCCAAATGCCACTACAATTTTTTATAAGACCTGTGCCTCCAATTCTGCAAGACCTGTGGAAGCACAAATATTTCTTTAACTTTAGAAGAAAGTCAGTCAGGAGCTCCTTGTGAGACAGACATGGGTTCGTATAATCCCCAAGTTCGAGGTATTTAAATATGAGTGTATGTATACACACATGTGTATTTCCAAGTCATGACTTAAAATAATGCTATTCGCTCTTGGAGCTGATCCCTCGTGGGGTTTCATAATCACAAACCATCATTAACCCAAAGCAAAGAAAGAAAGGTACAAAGGGGCACAGGTTTCAAACTAATTTTTTTTCTGGTTTGCTTTTCTTTTTCCTTTGGGAGGGAGCGTGGGGACACGACGCTCCAAGCGCCGGGGGACCTGGCCATGCAGGTAACTTCCCAGGGCGCTCGGAGCGGGGCAGCCAGACCCCAGCGCCGCTCTCGCTGATTCCGCTCCGCGCCCCGGCAAGCGCCCCGCGGCCGGCGGGGTCTCGGACGCGGCGCTCCCCCGAGGC
>VXAC01008839.1:568726-729956 GCA_013399225.1 Rhipidura dahli
CCTCGCACCCTCCCGCTTCCCCCTTTCGCCCCCCCCTTCCCCAAGACGACGTCCAATCCCGGGCCCTTTGTTTGTGTCAGGACATTCTCACCCTGGGTCTGACAAAACACCCTCCTTCCCTTCGCATCTTCCTCCGTGAGCTGAGGGACGCGCAGGTTTAAGCATTCATGACATTTTGTGTCATGCTCAATATTCAGACTCGTTTGTTCTCTGAACATTTAAAAAAATATATGCCTAGCTGGTAAAATTAAAAGCATGCAGTGCCCGATCACCTGAGGGCTAAATCTGAGGTAGGACAAAGCATTCTTTGCCTGAGTTGAGTTTGATTTTCTTACACTGTTTGGGCTCCTAGCCCCAGCTGGGTTAACTACACGTCAAATCTTGGCATGCACAGAAAACAGGATCAGGCTGCCTCCTCATTCTGAATCTCAGGTTATTCACTGTCAGCGGCTGTGGCTGTCATTCCTTGGTGCATCTTTGGTGTTGGTATTCCTTTTGCTCAGGATGACTTAAGTGACCTGTGGAAAAGCATTCTTCCTCCTGCAGATGTGCTGTAATCTTAAGGCAGATCTTAGACTTGTCTTCTGGGCAAAATGGCAAGCCTTTGGTTTCAGTATGACCCTCTGTTTAAACAATATACAGTTGAACCAGATAAATAGGTCCTGTGGGTTTTCTCAGTGCAGGAAGATGTTGTAATATTTCCAGTAAACATGCTGGCAGAATTGCTTATTAAAATTAGGGAGAACAAAATGATGAGTTATAACAGATGCACTCTTAATTAATGCAATGACCTGCATTTAACTAATGCAGTTGAATTAAGCAGCATCTACGGCTGTTGGTGCATCAGATGCCATGAAATGTCAGTATTTCTCCAAATTTGGCAGATTAAATCATTTGAGACAGAGAATGGAGTTGCGGAGATACCTCTGCATGACACCACTATGTGCATTTTTAATGGTGACCTCCATAACCTTTTTAATTGATTCTGTATTTAATTAAATATTTTTCCTACAAAATGGTATGTTATTTTTCATTCCCTAGAAAGCAGGCATACTTTTCTCTCTTTGGGGCATACAGAACTAGTTAAGAATGGTTTTGTTTATATTTTGTACAGGCAAAAGTCAGAAAAATAAAAATAGAAATATTGAGAAATATATAAACCCAGACATATTTAGAAATATCCATACTTGGAGTATAATCCATCCCTCATTTTAAAAGCTTTATTAGAAAAACATCCCTCACTGAATTCAGTGAAGCTACACCTCTGGAACTTTATTAACCCCAAAAAATAACTAAAAGATCCTGTTTCTTTTCTATATTATATGTTTTTCCTTCACATATTCCCAATTTATTTTTCCCTGGAGAAATGAAATTGCTGGTTTAGAGACCAAGCTGCATTTCCAGCCATGGCCCAAGAGACACAGCAGCCACTGCTTCTCCATGTCCTCCCGCTGACACCTCTGTCGCAGGCATGTCTCTCCCTGCATGCTCCTGATCCAAAGGACTGGCTGACATATGTGTATATATATATATGTGTCTTTCAGTATTTCCTTAGTCAGAAAGTGTTGCCTGTCTTCACTTTGACTTTTTTCTGGGAAGAATGCAGACTCCATTTTCAAGGCCTCTTTATAATTTCAATGCAAATTTTATATCCTGCTTTGCGTTATTCAGAGGGAAAAGCTCTGAACTCACTACAGAAGTTTTCCTATAATATATTCTTCATAGTTGTCCTTATGGACCAAGAACTTTTTTTGGTACAGATGACTTGGGACTTAAGATTTTGTACTTCCAAAGTTGCTACTTCCCATTAGCTATTTTCAACATTGTGTTTGTTTCCTTTTGTGTTTGGATTCCTTTACAGCACTGATAAGTTTCCCTCTATTCTTGTTCAATTTAATAGCTTTTAACCTGTCTGTTTTATTTATGTCTGCTTAAGTGCTTATTTAATCTTTTCCCTTATAACTATAATGACCTTCCACAGGTTAGTATAATCCTAGAAGGTATGTGGGGAATTTAAAGATTTAAAAGTCGTTTGACTTCATAAATAATTTTTATTTTCTCATTACATGCTTTATTTTTAAACCAGAAAAGTTTCATTTTTTGTTTGATCAATGATTGTTTTTCACAAATATTCCTTTCACGTGTATAGTAGTAAGCAAACTGAGACATTTTTGATTCTAAACAACATTTTTCTTTTTTCTTTTTTTTACAGTTTGGTCAGTGAGAACTGCGAAAGGTCTTGGTCTGACACGGGAAATACACAGCATGTTTATTCTTTAGTGTGGTCTATAACTAGAATTTTATGCCATTAAAAATACTTTAGTTAGTTATGCAGTTTTTGTTTTGATATTAAAAACTGGCATAGTTATATTCTGCAGATAGCATTTATCCAGCAATATCACTGTAAAGCACGTTGATATTGATACTGCTGCATCTTTCCTCCCCTGTGAGTGCCTGACTGCTGTTGTATGCTGTGCTTAAACTAACGGAGTAACCTTTTAATGTCCCCTGCCAATTACAGAGCCATTAATTCAGCAAGATGTTGAAGCTTATACCTACTTTTAATCTACAGATTTAATGACTACATTCTACTTCTGATGTGGCCACACTTCAGAAACGACTGTAATCCATGTCTTTTGTCTCACACTGAGACAAAACACAAACAACTGGTGCCCATCTCCTTCACAGCAAGGACTGTATCTTTGTCATCCCCACTACAGAAACTGTTCTGCTTTGCAGCCCTGAGCACAGAGCTTGTCTTCATCTGTGAACACATCTGGCAGGAGTGCCTGCAGAGCACGAAAGGCTGTAGCACAGCCCCAGAGCCAAAGGAGGCTTGAGAGATGGTACAGTCAGTTGCATATCCCAACCTCATTCCTGCCCTGAGACACAATCCACAGAGTTACATACATCAGTAAAGAAGAAACCTGGGAGATCTGGAGGTCCCAATTGGTGATTATATGAACTATTCCAGTTTTTAAATTGACATATCTGCACTGAATGAACAAATTGATCGTTTGTGTCAGTTTACACACACATGGTCCTCTCCTAGGCCCTGAGTAAGCAGTCAGGCTCTGCAGCCAGGAGCTGGGTCAATATCCTCCTGGGAGATTAGTGTCCAAGGGGTACCATATGTTTCTGATTCAGGTACAGATCTACAAACTGCTTCCACTGCCTTACAAACACCCCTCACACCCCTTTGTTTCTTCATGGTTCCTGCTTCTCAACTAACCTGCATTGTCATGCTCTAATTCTAGCTCATGTTTATCCACAACGTTCAGTGCAAGCTCTTTGATTTCCTGACCTCGCTCTTGAATTGCTCTTTGGTTTGAGGTAGCCCTTATTTCTCAGCTTTCCTGGGTGCATTTCCACCTGGAGCTTTGGGCTGGCGTGTCCTTGGTGACTGACTCCTGGTCTTGAGTTTCTTCAGTCTCAGTGGCTGGACCCGTCCCAGCTACACTCACTTAGCACAAGTATTCCACTTGTGGCTCCTTAATAACTTCCGTTCAAAGCCACCTTTCTGAATGGGAATTATAAAACACGAGATGCCAGTGCTGACGCAGAGCATTTGGCACACGGCTTATCTGCGTGATAATTCAGCCGCCACTGGGACAGGCTCCATGGGCAGCGTTGGGTCGGGGCTTAGGAGAAGATGCAAGAATGCAGGAGCATGTCGCGTCCCTTTCAGATTAATCACACTTGTCAAGATCTTCAACAGCTTGTGCTGTTTGCACAGACAATTAGGCACCTAAATGCCTTTGGATATAGTGCACCTGTTTTTTAATTTGGAGTCCTTTCTAACATTGTGGATTCAAGCCAGGAAAGCACTCTGCGCAGCGGTAATTTTGATCCTGTTTTTTTCAGTGCTTTATCTTTGCTATGTGAAAAGCAACTCTAAAATATGTCTCTACCTAGACAGGGCAACAACCCATCCCAGAACATGATTAAATACTTCATAGAATGCCTAGTAAAGAACTTCATTACCATGGATAAATGTATTCCTGGCAAAAATGCCATCTCTGTATTTCACAGTCGTCATGACTGTGCTCAATTCTGACTTCAAATATAAATTACTCTGTGCATACCTTAGAAGGAAAAGAAAGTGCTATCACTGTTCTTTACCTTTAGTTTCTTTCACTTCATTCCCATGAAAATTTTATTTGAGCTACCCAGATGCCCTGAGCCCATCTGTGTGCTCCAGGCAGTCGGGCTTCAGGTAGTTGAAAGCTGTTTCTCCTTTGTGCATTCTCTTGGAGGAAACAATTGCTCCTCACACATCTACATTTCAAAAGTCTCCATGAGGCTCACAAATTCAGTTTACCAGATTAAATAAGATTAATCTACACAGGGTCTGAAGTAAATTTCTCCTTGATTGGAATTTTTTTCTACCCTGGGGATGATTCCTACTTAGACTGGTGAAGGCTTAGTATCAAATGCTGCCATACTGTTTTTCAGGAGATTGTCATAAGAAAACGGATAACTAATGAAGAACAGAATAAAAAGCAAGAGGAAGGGAGAAGGGTATGAAATGTTAATGCCCTTTTAAGACAGAATGGGTCTGTAAATATTCACTAGTCCTCTCTCAGAATATGGTAGTCCACAGTACCTCTCAACACTAACTTTAAAGCTGTGGTTCATTAACTCTTGAACACTTTACAAAACCCTTCAATTTTCCAAAATATTTGAGGAACCTGAGCTACCCAGAACCCTTCAAAAACTGCTCATCTAGAATGAAAGCAGTCATCTCATACACCAAAACATCACACACCTCCTATATTTTCTGTTTCATATGCTCTATGGCCAGTCTAGATTTTCGCTTAGAACAACTTTCAGTGAAAATTAAAAGAAAAAAAATTGTGTTAACCTCTCTGATGTCTGTCATCCCCTTCTCTTAATTAACTTTAGACATTCCTTTACCCTGTTTGGATGATGCTCTACTGGTTTTAGAACAGACAATCCTGCTGAAATATGGGACGAAATTAATGAATGAGGATACCAGTTAATCTCCAATCCATCTCTATTTTTTCTGGTTGGAGACAGAAAAAATTATCAATTATCTATTATTATCTATTATCTAGGCAAAGAAGAGAGATGAGTAGCAGAGAACAGAAGTCCATTTGAGATGCGTTCTCTTCCATCTTCACTGTCATGAGAGTTTTGGGGACATCTGGATCTCTAGGGAACATCACTAAATAGGAACAGATAACCTCAAAATATTAGAGCCACACCAGCCCTGTCATGAATGATTCACTTGCTGTATAATGTCTAATAAAGGCAATATGTGTGGAACCAGGAAGGCAGCCAATATAGCTTCTTCCAAGAACTGTGAGTAATTAACAGGGTCTCTGGTTAATTTCTTTCATGAAAGCGTGTTGAGTGAGATTCTTACAAGTGGTGCTTTTTGTGTGACATCTCCCTCTACCCCCAACAGCACAAGTTCATGCAACTTGAAAGGGAGGAAAAGTAAAATTCAAAGTTTCAGAATTTAGGGGGAATTTGTCTCCAGCTGCATCAGCCAGTGTATCCTTGCTCCACTTTTATTTCCCCATCTCCTGGTGGTTTTTCCTCTCAAAACCTGGTCTATAATGCAGCTATAATTATTGTATCCTTATGTAACATGCCCCAGCTTCTTGCTTTAGCTTCTTGTTTTTTGAAGTGTTTCAAATCTCTAGTGTTTCAGAGGAAAAATCATTCAGAACTTCCCTGAGATGAAAGAAGCCTAATTAGTTGCACCACGTTGCAAAGGAGAAGGAATTCACAAAAAGCTCCAAATTGTCCTTGTTTGTGGATCTCGTGTCACAGCAGCTGTGAAGAGGAAAGGATGATTCTCAGCCTGCTGTCACTGTTACACTTTCTAAGGAATGCTCCATCTCTTCTGCTCTGTGTACTTCAAGCTTTTCCCTGGTACCGCTCTTGAAGCAGCCCATCACTGTCCATGACTGATGACACGTCTCCTTTGAACTTAACAAGCACTTTCTTCCTCACTACAATAGAGCAAGCAGGTTGTGGAAGATGTCTGAATTGCCCAAAGCAAACAGAGCCTACCCCTACCCCAAGCAGCAGAAGATGCTCCAAGGAAACAAATAAAGTGATGGGTGGTTCCTTCTGACAGCAGGGCAGAATTTAAGTGACAAGAATCCTGCCAGGGATATGTTGAGGATGGAGTACATATGATAACAATTTAATATGTGCATCACACAAGGCAGAAGTTAATATCCCTTGTTATATTAATATCACATGGCACAATTGAATTTGATATTTTAATTAAACCTAAATATATCTCACTGATAGTGATTGGCACTGGATGTTTTGGGAAATACACAAGCATTTAACTGAAACCAGCAGTTCAAACAAAAGGAGAGTATCCTGTTCAATATTTCAAATGGATTATGAACATGTCAGCTAATTGTTAGGAAGAAATAATACTAAGCTGCTTCTGAATTAAGAGATGAGGTGACAGAGCACAGACTATCTTATAATGTAACATTTGCCACTTATGGCTGTCTCTGCAAGCCCTTGAAAACATCATGCCTGGTCTAGATCCCTTTATGTTCAACATCTTTGTTGGCAATGTGGACAGTGGGATTGAGTGATTCAGCAATATCACTGGTGCACCAAGCTGAGTGGTGTCACTGAGTGGCAGTGGACATGCTGGAGACAAGGGATGCCATCTCGGGGGACCTTGACACACTTGAGAGATGGGCTGATGCAAAACTCATTAAGTTCAATGAAGCAAAGTGCAAGGTCCTACACCTGGGTCAGGGCAATCCCAGGCATACCTCCAGGCTGGGCAGAAAAGTGATTGAGAGCAGCCCTGTGGAAAAGGGACTGCAGGAAAAGACTTGGTGGTGATGGGTGATGAAAAACTCAACATAAGCTAGCAATGTGCACTCACAACCCAGAAAGATTCTCCAGTGGAATCCTGGGTTGCATCATAAGGTGTGTGGTTGATGGAGGTGATTCTCCCCTTCCACTTTGCTCTTCTGACGCCCCACCTGGAGTACTATGTTCAGTTCTGGTGTCCCCAGCATAAGGATCAAGTCCAGAGAAGGGCCATGAATTTGTTAAGAGGACTGGAGCACCCTCCCTACAAAGGCATCAGAGAGAGTTGGAGCTGTTCAGCCTGGAGAGGGGAAGGTTTTGGGAAGATCTCACAGTAACCTTCCAGTGTCTTCCTGAAGGCGGCCTACAGGGAAACTTGAGAGGGACTCTTCGTCAGGAGCTGTAGTGATAGGACAAGGAGTAATGGTTACAAACAAAAAGAGGGCAAAATTAGGTTAGGTATTAGGAAGAAATTCTTTATACAGAGGGTGGTAAGATACTGGAACAGGTTGCCCAGGAAGGCTGTGGATGCCCCAATTCTGGCAGGTGTTAAAGATCAGGCTGGACATGACCTGGTCTAGTGAAAGCTGTCCCTGCCCATGGCAGGTGAGGTTGGGACTAGATGATATTTAGGGTCCCTTTAAACCCTTAACATTTTATGATTCTCAATAATTTTCTTTATAAGGCTTTTTCATAATAGGAAATAAATAGGTGCGATCAGAGACCACAAAAACTGAATAACAACAAAAAATTTGTATCACTACAAAAGCATTCACTTGTGTTGCATGAAACAGAATAGGATTGAGATTTGGCCAGAACAAGTGGAATCTTTTATTTGCTGGGAATCTAGGAATATTTACATATATTTTTAAGTGAAATTTACAAGTTTGAACAGAATCAGCTTGTTTTTATTGCACAATTTGACCATGAATTGAATTATTTTTGCTAATTATTCAATTAGTTTTGTTAATTTAGCCGGCCAGTTTTATACAAGTTATGTACAGTTAATACTTCACTCATTGACTCTGTGAAAATGATGGAATTCTTTCATTCTCTTTGCTCCTAATGTCACACAATAATATCTGCCCATTTCTGAGCAAATTATCCAGCTAAACTTTGAGATATACACGTGTACTATTATAATACACTGTTTCTTAATTCCTTCAGTTCCTTCTTTATTTTTTGTTAGTTATTAAGAGATCTTTGTCAGCTGTGGGTGGATTCACTATGAAGTCTTCTTTTAAATAAAAAATTATCCCAAATGCTGTGTGTTACGTGATAAAAATTATGTATGTAAAGGGAGAATATTTAAAGAGACTGAATTGAAGAAAAAATTAAATAAAGATTGGTCTTTTCCTCTTCTTGAAGAGGCTAAGAATTTCTTGGATTTGAACCAAATTTCTTTACCACAAAGGTACAATATCAGGTTCAAAGTGATACAAGGCAGAACTACCAAAAAAAATGTATCTCAGGAGCATATCTAGCATCTGCAGTGTCCTGTCACAAATTCTAGGAGCAAGGTGTGCCATCCTCCCACTCCAGCCAGGGGAATCATGGCTTCCATTATCACTTGCTGCTAACCCAGCTCACCTTCTGGGAGGCTGAGCTGGATTTAAAAGTTCTGCAGATGGCTGTCCATTCTCAAGAATCAACTACCCTTTATGAAAACTCAAGAAAACTGTTGAGGGAGTTTGTGGTCTTTTGCAGTCTCCAGCAGTCCACAGCTTCCTTGCAAGGGGCGGCTGAGGGGCAGGCACCAATCTCTTCTCTCTGCTCACCAGGGACAGAACACAAGGGAAGGGCATGAAGTTGTGTCAGGGGAGGTTTGGATTAGATATTAGTAAAAGGTTCTTTATCCAGAAGATGGTTGGGCACTGGCACAGGCTCCCCAGGGTAGTGGCCACAGCACCAAGCCTAACAGAGTGCACTGGGCAATGCTCTCGGGCACGTGGTGTGACTCTTGGGGTGTCCTGGGCAGGGCCAGGAGTTGGACTCAATGACACTTGTGGGTGCTTTCCTACATAGGATAATCTGTGGTTCCATTTATTTTCTTAGGTATGGGCTGGAATTATTAACAGAATAATAAACATCTAAGGGTAGGGTGCTTCAGGTAGCTATACCTAATACCTAACACTGAGTAATTAGTCAATTTGATAATAAGATTTGATAATGAGATGTCTTACTGTTCACATAAATGCTTATCCATTTTGAGATCAATAATAGATAAAATGTGCTATATATTTTAACTTATGTTAAATTATGCAGGGACCAGAAGGGGCTTATCCATAGAGAACACAGAGCAGTCCAGGCAATGTGTGTATGCTTATTATTCTGCAGGGTCTGCAGTTGCCATGAGTGCTTGACACTGCATGTGGAAAAGCATTGTACTTTCTGTAAATGATGTATTTGATTACAACCAAGTATTTATGAAGCTTCCAGCTGCAAAGTACTTGAGGATCTTCAGCAACTTACAAATGACAGTACTGCTGTGCATACTTAGCTCTCTTTTCCTGCTGTGCTATTTAAGATCTGAATAATCCACTTTTCTACACATGATGGTAAGCCTAGGTAGGAATAAGGAGAAATTCACATGCTAATGAAACAAGATTAGGCCATTTAAATCACTCTAGAAACCAGAAGGCAATGCACCCCATAGTTATTTTTTTGTTCTAGTGCTAGATCTGTGCTTTCATTTAACAACCTCATTAATCTTTTATTTGAGAAGGGAGGCATATGTTGCTCCTAGCAAGCCAACTTACATAATTAGAAGTAAACAAACAAACTTCTGAATATGTAAGCATGTCTACAGGTCTGCTTTCAATACCATCACTGTCTGCTTAAATGTTATGTAAGAGGACAGGTTTAGTACTATTCCCTCTAACCATGAGGAAATTCAGAAAGATTCAGAGATAAAGGTTAGAACTCCTGCTGCTCCTGAAGTACTGTCGGTACACACAGGGAAAATACTGCTTCATGTCACTAAGTACTGTATGCTTCATTCAGGTGCCCTGGATATCTGCAGTAGGAAAATGGACTTCAGATGAGCAAATCTCCATAGTGTAGCTACAGCAAGGGGACTTGCACACATGCCTTCTAATTTTCACAGCTTACATACCTTTCTAAATATAGGGCCTGTGGGAGTGGAATAATCTAGAATTGGAGTGGTCAGGATGGGAAGAAAACAGACATAAAGAAAAGTCTGAGAAAGCTCTGGTGTCAGAAGGATTAGACAACTAGAAAGTTACATGCAAAGAGATGGAGAAGCAATAGGTAAAAGGCGCAGCATAGCACCTAGAAAAATGATGTGTAAAATAGAAGGGGACATCACAAGTCTCTGATGTATCAGTCCACTTTCCTCTGAAAGTTCATTGCACTGGTGCAAAGTACTCAGGGAGTATTTTAAGGATCTCAATTTCAGTTTTGCTTATGCACTTTTTCATATTCTGATTAAGTAATGAAATTTTACTCAAGGAAACATCTGTGGATGAGACACATGTACAAGTATTTGTACTTGATGTGTTAGACAACTCATCCACTCAGGTAACATGAACAATACCAGGTCACCATTGCAAGAAAAATGTCAAACATAGAAAATACAAATGGTCTGAAGTATATTCTTTTACTGAAATATAGCTGAGTGCCTCTAAGTACTGATCAAATCTGATGAGTCTATGCTTTTCAATTGGACTTTGAATAAGTATGGAAAGAAAGAGTCCTAGAGCAAATTGTTACCAATAGTTGTTCTTTGCCTCATAATCTCTTCCCCAACACTTTGAACACGTCTAAGTTTCGAACATAACTCACATCTCTACTTCACACACACACACATACACACACACAAACAAACAGACCAACCCCACTAAAAAACCCCAAAAACAACCCTCCCAAAAACCAAACCAACCAACCAACCAAAACAAACAAAAAGCCCCCCCCCACAAAAACCCAAAAAAACCCCAACAAAAAACCCAAAATCCCCCTCAATGCATTTTTTTATCTATAAGAATCAAAGACCACGGTTTAAAATAACAAAAGATCAAGGTTTGTCTAAAGCTGGGCTTGGGTTTTCCTTTGGGTATGAGACTATTGTACCAACTTTTAAGTGCATGCTCAAATAGAGAAGACATGAGACATAATGCTTCAAAGTAAGTACCCTACTTCACATTAACTTATAACTTATCAAGGCCTAAGAGGAATCTTAAAAATCTTGAAATTCTCAACTCAAACCCATAGTTCTAGCTAAGCAAAGGATGATCTTTTTTACAAGATAAACTAGTCTCGGCTCAAAAGTTTGCAGTGATGGATAATCTAATAAGTCCTTCCCTGCTTATGCAATTTTTATAACCTTTATTTTAATCTGAATATTTCAAAACACAGTTTTCTGATACTGGATCTTGTTATGCCTTTGTCTGCTGGATTAAAGAGTCCTCAAAGCATTCCTGAAGTGGTTTCCTGAATGCTTTCCAATTTTTCAAAATCCTTTTGAAGGTGTAGATACTGGGGCTGGACACGGTATTCCAGCTGACAGTTAAGTTTCATTACCTTGAAATAAGGATTAACTGGGAAGTCAAAACTACATAACTTGGTGTAGTGACATTTCACCTTTGGTGACCTGGCTTAAAAGTTGTGTTTGGTCAGCAAAGGAAATTGTTTTTCTAATCTTATCCGAGCCCCTTCTGACGTTTTTCCATATCAAAAAAGAATTGCTTTCACTGGCATAATTTTCCTTTGTGACTAAGGACAGACCTAGCACGGGGCAGGCTGAATAACAGGTTTGAGTGGCAAGGACACACTGCCAGAGCTGTGTCCATCCTGGGCGCAGGCTGTAGCTCCTGTGCTCCCAGGCACAAACACATTGGGAGCAAACACTGTGTGTACTTGAGCTGCAGCCACCCTCTTTCCCCTTCCCTGACCTCAGGCACATCCAATGCAGCCCTTAGCTGGATCCCTTCACCCCTTTGCTTGGTGGTCCTGCCTGAACAACAGTGAAGGAAGCAATTTGCTTTACAGACTTAGAATGAAATGGTATTTCACAGCTTCAAAACTATTACATAAAGACTTGAGGCTTACAAGCTGAGCAACAGAAAGCAACCTAATTTTAAAACCCTTTTTTGCACAATAGATTATTGCCAAACAATATCCAATGAAGAGAGTGAGATGTTACCAAAAGGTTTTTCTTCAATAAGTAAGGAAACTATGACCACATACCAAGTATTTAGGTAGTGATATCTTCCAGACTATGAAGGGATAGTAAGGGAGGTCAAAAAGTAAAGAGAATGTAGCTGGTGCAAAGAATTACTATATTATTACAATATCATTAGAATAAGATAGGTGTAATTCTATGGGGTTTGGATAGACTCATGAGTATTAAAATACATATGCATTAATATATGCATAGCTATATTCCAATACAAAGCTTCTTGCTTGCCAAACCCCCATTTTTCACTACAAGATAAAGTTCCAACTTTATCCAAGCTGTTGGGATTTATCTACAACAATTTTACCTTCTAAAGTGATAATATTAATGTATTTTAAGTTAGTCACCTAGGTCCCCTTTTGTGATTGGCAGAAGGAAAAAGATACCCCTGGAGTTATTGGTACCACAGTCTCACATATGGCATCAGAAGAAATTATTTGCCCTATGAACATGCCTCTTTCTCTCCACTGAGTATCAAAAAAGCTTGCAGTCTTTTGTGTTTGATGTGATTTTTAAGAAACTGAAGTTAGGTAATTGTTGTAGATACCCCCACCCATGCAGATTAGAAATGTATATGGATACTAATGGCTACATTCAGCATTTAGTCAAAGTAACAAATAATCATAAACACCGTTGTAGCACATTTCTAATGCAGTGGTGCCCACTATTGTGAAGAAAATAGGATGAGGAATAGTTAGAAGGTGTGTGAAAACCCTGAAACAAAGTCTATGCTAACTTCAAGAGCTATTGATGTACCTGATGTCTGTAAGATGTGATACTGAACAAATACTCCAGCAGGATTGTCAAGGAAGAGGGAGGTAATACAATCAGAAAATTATTAGTGAAGAAGGGTATCAATTAACCCTTTATTTTTTGCATCAGAATGTCCTGTTGTACTTAGGATAGCCTTGCCAAGATCCTAATCTGGAAGTCATGATATGACAGCTCTATCCAGCTTAAAGTTATAGTAAGAAAAATTTGGTTGCTTAGAAATTCATGCCTTTTGGTTAGAAATCAGACTGCCTGTGCCAGAGGGATAAGCTGCATGTTTCCACTGCTTTGCTGAAGGAAGAGTTGGGATGTGGGAAGTTGTCATAATCCTGGCTGAAGGCAGCCCAGCTGGGCTCAGTTTCCATGTCCCCCTGGAGGTCCCAAAAGCAGCAAGCCTGGACTGCTAATGCATTTCCTTGACTCTTTGACTCCTATATTTCTGTCCACTCTTCCTCTCCTGTCCATGATGAGAATGTCTGGCTCTTGCCCTGATCCATTTTCATTCCAGTCTTGGAATGGAAAACAATCAGCTTTGCTTGCACAACTGAGATCTCACAATCTGTCCCACATAAATGAACCCTGGCAGTCTTGAAGTGTGCATGCACAGCATGGGGGGGTAAGCCTTTGACATGGGGAGCTAAAAGAGGCTGAAAGACTCTTTCAGACAGAAACAGTGGTCTTGTTTCAAATTGATTCACTCTACGTTGAAATGTCAACTTTTTTGCTGTTCTGTAACTTCTGCTAATGAGTTTTAAAATCTCAAACAAATGATGTTTGGAGTCAAAATATCAATCAATTAATAATAATTATATTTGCAGTCTCTTGTTCTGTTGCAATTAGTAATTTCATTGCTTTCTTTAAAAATATGATAAATACTGTGACAGAATATTTAAAGTAGATACAATAATGTTTCAAAGTTTCTAATTTTTTCTGAATCTGTTCAAAACTTCCTGGAGAAAATACAAGATTACTCTTCAAGCAGAAACATTCCTCAATGAAATTTTCTTTTAAAAGGCTCTTGATGAGATGTATTTGGATTTCTGAGCAGCTATTGCTTTAAATCATTTCATCACTGAGTTCTGTAAAAAGGAGCTTCACTTGGTGGGAAAGAAAGTAACATCCAAGCAGCCTTATCTGGAAGAATACTAGCAGTAGCAGAGATCTGCAAGGTTTTCATTTGATTAGCAGGAGGCTTTGTAAGGTTTGTAAAGTAGTAATATGTCCTGCTTCAGAAGGATTAAAAGTAAAAAAATAGCTTATAATTCAGATTCAAGGAAGAGTATGAAAGAATTGCTTACTTTCTTGCCAAATAGGATGTAGCAGCAGATAAAGGCTCTTAGGAGTTTAATAGAAATTGAGAGGATGGTCAAACAGTGGAATAGGCTTCCTTGAGAAATGTTCAATGCCCAAACCCTTTCAGTGCTTAACAAGCATTTGGACAGTGCCTTTAACAACATGTGTTAAACTTGGTCAGCCCTTGGTCAGGCTGATGGACTACATGATCATTGTAGGTGCCTTCCAACTCAAGTAGTTCTATTCTATTCTATTCTATTCTATTCTATTCTATTCTATTCTATTCTATTCTATTCTATTCTATTCTATTCTCTAAGCAACACAGTAGCTAAAAAACCCTTGGACTTTCAGGGATTTCAACTGTTTCAAGCATATGCAGATTTGGTGCAGTTTAAAAAGCAATGTAATGAACCTTATGTAGGTCTGCTTGCCATTCCAACTCTGCTGTACTTTTCTAAGTACACATCTGTTATGTACTAGATTTTCAGGAACCCTAACTGTTATCTTATTGCCACCTGCCATTTGCAACAATAACCAAATTCCCCTGGCTGGAAACAAAACCAGGGCAATGCTGATCATATCAGGGAGTACCAGCTGTGTTGTGAGAACAGTGATGGATGGTACACTGCACACCAAAAAGGAATATTTTGTGATGTCCCCATGCATTAATTGAGCAGAGGATGGGCAAGTACAAAAGGTGTGCTAACAGGGTGAAAGAGAAAAAGGGAAGGTGGACTATTACTTAAACTCTTTGAAGGTTGTCAGCATCACCAGATATTTATGATCTGCCTTAGAAGCCTAAAGATAGAACCTGTGTGCCTGTGTAGTCACAGCACAAGGACCCTCTTCATAGTTGAAACTCATTATTTACTCATCTGCATTGGCTGCTGGAAGGCAAAGAAATGAATCATTCTTTCAAGAGTTTAACTTCAGTTCTCGGGTGTACAGCATGGAAAGTCCACGTGTCATCAATCCTTTGAGTAAACCCAAGTTACAAATTGGAGCAGAGCACTAACATTAACAGGGCTCTTTCACTCCAGAATCAGACAGGCTTGGTTCTCTGCCTAATAGACTTATTCAAGAAAAAAACTCAAACAACAAAAAACCAAACCTATATAGGGAGAGGATGTGTTTCCATCTCAAGACTAATAAAATCTACAGTTTTGGCTTCACTCCATCTAGTGGCAACCAGGCAGAAATCCTCCCTCCTCCTTCCACACAGTAGGAGCAGTGCATGAACTGTGGCTAAAATTTGGTTTTGGATGTGTGTGGCAGGGTTTGGGCTTGTTTATAGTCACTGAAGTCCCAGAGTCGTCGATTAATGGGCTTTGATGTGTTCACCAGTGACAGGACATGGTTCCTATTGCACCACACCCTCCTTGGTGCAGGAGCCTGGAATGGGAACTGCTCAAGAGGAAGCAGGAGAAGAAATTTCCCCATGTAGATGGAAGCAATGATCTGCTGAATGCCTGTAAACAAGGGGTGCTGTGGTAGAAAGGTCTGAGAAAAATGCATCTGTAACTTCTGATAAAGGTTTCTTAAGCAATGAAAAGGCAATAGAGAAGAGGCAGTTTCATTCATTATCAAATGTATCCTAGAGCCCTCAGTAAAACATTTTGGCTCAAGTCTTCTTTTTCTGCTGTGCTGGAAGCAGACTGTTCTTACAAAGTGTTCTAGGTATTAACATGTCGGTCCTTGCTTGAAATTATTTTTCTCTGATGCTTTGTCTGAACTTGCAACTCTTGGGTTTCCATGTGAGTTTCTAAAGAGAACAAAAGTCACAGGGAGGTAAGGCACATCTGTGTCTGCCTCCAGGTCCATGCTCAGAAGCAAAGGATTCTCTCTGAGGATATCAGTTCTCACATGAACTTGCCCTAGTGCTCGGTTGGATTTTATGTTGGAGATGAATGGTCTGTGCAAAAGCTATCCAAATCAAACACCTGAATTTTAGAAGTGTTCCAATACCATTGAGTTCTGCAAGCTTTAATTAAAGTATAAAAATTAATTATATATGTATAGACACACACACAGAGACACACAGACTACATATTTTACTACCAGTATATATACAGTTACATGTACATAATGTAACTGCTTCTTACAGAACTAAGCAAAGGATCTGGGTCTCATTCTCCTGTATTTTGTATAATGGACAGTCTAAAAGAAATCCGGCTGAGATTCTGTGTGAAGGCAGATATAGGAAGCAATCTTATATGGCCTTTCTATCAATCAAGGTAAGAAAAGAAACAAATATAGTCAGATAATTTTTATGAAGCATAACTGAATCATGCCTCTGTTTTCATTCAAATCATATAGCAATTAGTAACTGATGATCTGGTTTAGAAGAAGGAACATATTGTTTTTGTACACTGTGCTTTGTGTACTGTTTGGGCTAAATTAAGACAAATAACTAAGACAATATTTTGCTTTGATATCAGTAAATATTGGCATCAAGAAACCATTGCCCCATTATATTTAATGGGAAGAATTCAGTCTAAACCTTTTTTTCATCAAGTTGAGGAGGTGATGTCATATGGTAAAGGCTGGATATTCCAAATAAATCACTAACAAGTCATTTTGGCTGAGCAATATGTGTATCAGATATGCAACTGAACATGTCTGGAAGAAAATGCATTATTGTCATAAGACTTGGGAGTCAGAGCCTGATGAGTCTGTATATCTTGCAAACAGTTACACAAGTAACCAGACATTTCCTGCACAACTCAACATCTGTAAGGGAATGTCCTAGACTTTACAGCAAACAATCTTGGGTTACCCACTCAGACCCTGATTCAGCACCCCCTGCTGAGTGTTTCACTCTCTTCCTGTAGACAATCACACGACATGCTTGTCAAATGTGTGTTGTAAAATCCATTGCAATATCCAAAGGGCACCAGTGACTGAGCTGTTGGCATTAGTGTCTTTCAGAGCTGTGTTCCCCAAGACATAGCAGCAGCTAATAATGACAGGTCACCTTTCCTACTTTTCCTAGCATCTGATCCTGAGTGTCCTGAATGATTTAGAGCCCTCAGCACCCAGAATCTGCTCCAGTGCCCTGTGCTTGTTCCACTCATTGCAGATGCCTGCCCCATGTGGGGATTGCTCCAGATCCAAACTCATGGCCTCAGCAGTGCAAAGCAGTTTTGTCCACTGCTGTGCTTCAGCCTCCACATGGGAGGCCGTGGATGTGTAGGGGTCTGGCTGTGGGTGTCTGGCTCCAAGGCACATGTCCTGGAGGATGAGTTAAGCTCCCCATGGGGAGTGTGCAGTAGATTTCACTGCCTCATAGGCATTGTGTGATATCCAAAGGTTATGAGGGTATTTACTAAAGCTCCTGCTAATTTGATCTGCCATAAATCCTAAAAGGTTTTATCAGCAGGAGGAATCCAAAAATAAGCTCATTACTCTTTCTCACCAATTGACCATGATCTTCTTCCCTAATTTCATTACCTAAACTTATGAATTGACAGAAAACAGTGAACAAATTAGTCTTCTTCCTGATAACAGCTCCCTCCAGAAGAGGAGCTATGCCAGTATAAGTTTGGTTTATATGAGACTCAATTTTTGCAGAAGGGTGCTGAGGATCCCCACCCTGCAGAAAATCAGAGCAGATGTGTAAAGTCTATGGGGAAATAGGAGTCTTCCTTTCTTATCGATCTGCAGTGGTACCTCAGGCATGGATTAGACCCCAGGAAGAGCATTTCTCATGCTATGAAGTCTGGAGGTGGGTGAATATTTTTACAATCAAAATGAGGCTGGGGAAAAAAATAAAAAAGAAAAAGCTGGCATGTCTCCAGGAAGCTCTGTTTTTCATTTCACCTGAACTGTTTAGAATTTTTACAACTGAAAATTGCTTCTTTCCATCTGTGAAACATTTGCTTCTTGGAAAAGATGCACAAAGCCAAGACATGAAAGACATTTGAAATAAATAAATAAACTAAGGCATTCTTTGGAGAATCCATGCTGTTTCTCTACTGCTCCCCATTTTCTTATGAAGACCTCTCCACAGATGGAGGGCAGCCGTGGTGTCCTCAGCAGTAATGAGTGAGGGAAAATAATTTCAGTAAGTAAATTACAGTAGCTTATATGCCTGCAGTCTTAATAGATTATGTTTCTAAAGCATAGGCCACAAACTAGTTTACTGAGGGGAGAGAATTTTTCATACATGTGCATTCAAAACTGTTACAATTTCCAAAGAATAGTTACATAATAGAATCATCTGTGGGTAGTACTGCCTGATATAAATATTTCGTGCAGGAATGTCATGGAGGATGTCAAGTTAGGCTACTGCACACACTTCAGAGACAATTCAGAGATGTGCTCCAGTTGGCATTATGGTAGCTGAAGATTGTTTTGTATAGCTCAGTAGAGACAGAGATAAAACAAGCCGTTTCTCTGGTCTCTCTATAACCTCACAAAGTTTATAAGTAGACAATAAAAAAAATAAAATGGCAATGGTGCCTATTGCCAGGTTCAGAACTCCTCCTGCTCCTCCATAACTACATCTCTCTTTAAAAGGCGTCACAAAGAAAAATACCCAGAATTTCTGATCAGAAACTATGCCAGGTAATTGAGGATTTTTCCTCTGCCCTTTAATCTGAAATTATTGCAGATTATAAATGGAGAGAAGGATCTCCAAGCAAGGACCACACCAAGGGCAGATATTCACTCAGAAAGAATTGAAGCCTTTCCATTGACTTTGGCCAAACTCTGCTGGGTCATGCTGGCTGCCCTATCTATAACTTTACCCTATATTTTTCTTCCTGGAAAGGAGCTACCCTGTGTCCTTCCATATGCTGCTGGTAGTGACAAAGTTCAATCAGTGAGAGCTATCAAATTCTGCCTGCCCAGAGGCAGAGATCTGCATTTGCTAAGGGTTTTACTGGATTCAGAATCAGAAAGCAAATGTTGCATTAGCAGGCAATAGAAAAAGTTATTGGGCTGTCCTCTCTCAAAGTGATTAATTATTCAATGTGACTAAACTGATTAATTATTTAATGGAACTTCTCTTAATTGTTGCTTAGCAGCTCTGAAACAGAGGAAGGAGTTATTTTGGAAAATTGTATACCATTCTACTATCTGTCAGGTGTGTTGATTTGCAGCTAGATGGTGGCACCAGCCTCCATGGTTGACCAAACTGGAGACCACATTTCCTTCATGATTTGTGTTGCTGGAGCTAGGGATTGTATTTGAAGAATGCAGGAGAGGAGCCAGGTCTGGTAAGGGCCTGAGGAATCCTTTTGTTATTCAGATTGAAAGCTTGGCTGGTTATGGAGAGCACATAGAAGATTTGCTATGTCCTCTGTAACTACCCTGGAGAACAGAAAGCACAGGTGAGATCTCCTTTGGAAGCTCCTACATTGCTGTTAAAATAGACTCAAGAGTAAATCTATTCTTCTAAAATCTTATCTTTAGCTTACAGTAATTTTGGATACACAAAATATCAAGCTTTGAGGAAGAAAAAAAGAAGAAGAGCAAACCCATAAAGGGCATGTGTTTGAACCCAGGCTCAGCAAGGCGTTGTTCTGTAGATGAATTTGCAAACCTCGGTTCTATCCTTCTGCTAAAGTGAGAGCTTTCGGGGTCTCCTTAATGTGTTACACAAAAGGGCTACAGCACACAAAGCCTGGAACACATCAGTTTACAGATCCCAAGAGGGTCCTGTGGAGTCTATTACTTTGATGAAGTGGTATTTAAAATTGCATTACCCAGCAGTTGTTTAACCCTCCAGATGTTGCCCCTGTGGAGTGTTTAATACGACGTGAAGTGCTGGTAGGCTAGGCCATAACCTCATGTCATCTATTCAGCAGGTCACATCAGGTCTTACCATCTTCTACTAAATCAATACAGGATGACTTGACATAGAAAATTTCCTCATCTGCTGTTCTTTTTCTCTTTTTTTTTTTTTTTTCCCTATAGGGAGTAGAAAAACCAGAAGAAAACAAAACAAATCCGAAGGAACGGGAGAAAAGAAGGAGCTCTCAGAGCAAACTCAAAAACTTTTGTTCATCTCGGTTCGTGATTCCCTCCCGTTTGCGCTGAGAGCCCCGATCCAGCAGCTTGGTGCTGCCATCTGCTGTTCCTCGTGCTGTTCACCCTGGCCACGTTTTTGGGCAAATCAGCGAAGAGCAACTAAGTAAATCATCATCATGAATAAATAAAAGGTAATTCTAAAAGGAAATAGGTAAAGAGCCTGGAAGTGAAAAATCTCACTCAACCTTTAATTTTTGGGACCATTTTTGAATCTTTGTGTAGCATGCTAATAGTAATTCCTATGGTCATCAAAAAGATGAGGCATGGTCAACTCAATTTTTAGGAACATTTAGTCTGGAATTTCCTATGGCTTACAGGTCAAGGACCTGATGCTCCACAGTGTTTTTCATTGTTTAGATATTTGATGCCACAGCTATTTGTTTTACAGAGCTGGCTGCCAAAATCAGTTAAAACCAAGGAACAAACTTGTTTTGATTAGCACAGGGCACTTGTTAGATCACCTCTGCAAAGATGAAACTTTCTGTCCAAAGGCTGGGTACTCTCTGGGACATCAGCAGCTTTTAAGAACATGAACAAAGTCCCTGTGCTCACCAGAAGGAATTCATTTGGCATATGACTTGCCCCATCAGCCCTCGTTGGGCTGTCTGGTATCTACCTGGGCTGTAGTTCTGCCACCACCTGGGTTAAAACACAGTGCTGACAGGATTTCTGGTTTGGACGTAGATAGGGAAATGAGGAGTGAACTTTTGTTGGGGGTTCCTTGTAGCACAAACAAATTTGAACTTTTTATAGAGTAAGGACATTAACATCCAGGATGTTGAAAACCAAAAATATTTTACCATTATTACATGGAACTCTATTTTTTCCTTCCTTACTTTTATTTTTATGTGGAAACCTATTTGCACTTCTCAGCCAAATCTTTACCAAAGATTTCAACAGGGTCAACATTTCAACCCTTGCTGGCCAGTGTTAGCACAAATGTGATAGCTGTTACTATGATTACATCTATGGAGAACTGGTACTTAGAGAAAATAACAGTTTACTGGCATCTCTTCTAGTGAAGTTTTTCAGATTCAAGTATCAAGAATGTAGACATGTATTGAACTCACCGTGCCAGCACAAATAATCTCTTGACACATGACTGCAGCCACAAAAATCAGTGCCAGAATGGCTCTCTCAAATTTGAAAGGATTGACCACTTCCTCTCACTGTTACAAAACCCTGTGTAGGAATGTAAAACAGATACTACAGCACATGACAGTTCAGAAATGGATGTCTGTCACACCAATCCCTTGACAAATGTGTTTTTCATCATCTGGCTTCACCTTCTGCTATTCTAATAGCATCCTATGGCAAGTGGTGTCTTGCAAGTACTGTAGAATCTCCTTGCCTGATACAGATAGCAGCAGTAAAGCAGCATTTAGTGTGGAAGAGGTTCTACACTGTAATCCATAAAGGTGGAGCTAACAAGAGTAGTGTTGTGATTTCTAGCTCTGAGGAATGGTCCTTCTTACCTTTGCAGATCCATCTCCTCTGTCACTTACCTCTTCCAAAAATGCAAGGCTTTGGGAGCCCTTTGGCTGCAAGAAGAACAGGCATCTTTGCATCCTCTCAGGATGAAGAAGCTAGACTCAAAAGAAGCATTTTCTTTGTATGTGCTTTAGTGAAAAGACATAAACAAGGTCAGTGAGCAGACTCGTGCTTGCAGAACAGCAGACTCATGCTCCAAGTGGGGTTAGTGCCAGTGGGACAGAATGGGCTCCAACCTGGGAACTGCTCAGTCTTGACAGGCACCCACCACTCCAGTTCTGAGACTGAAATTGTGCTACCAAAGACTCAGTAGACCTAAACCCAAGTTTAGAATACACCCGCAAGTCATTTTAGTCTCTTCCCTCTCCTCACTTCCCTCCTGTTCTTGTTGAGCTCTTGTTGAGTTAAAGTAGGCAGTTGGTATAATGCAAAATGTAAAGTCAATTGGCAACAGCATAAATCTGAAATGCAGATATGTGAAGATACATTTAGAGAGAGAAAACTTCTTCAATACATTTGAGCTGCAATTGGAACATGAGTGCAAATGGAAGAAACAGTACTTTCAAGTCATCCTACCAGACTTCCAGACCTGGAGCCGGCTGTGCCGGCAATAGGGCAGTAAGTGTCAGCCTGGGACAGGAGGTTGTGTTTATGCCTCTGGCAGCAACCAGGAAATGAAAATCACTGTTACTGTGCTGGTATAGATGTAACTCATGTGCAGTTGCTCAGTTCTTTGCAGGGGAGCCAGAGAGAGCAGGTGTAGGGAGCAGGCAATTGTAAGGGTTCATGGCAACTGTGGCCAAATAGTGTTCTCCTTTCCAGGCCAAGCACACTCCATTAGCCAAAGTAACCAGAAACAGGTGATCTAACCTCTGAAAATCAATAGTATCACCATCCCCATGTCATCCAGGGTACAAAGAGCATTTATAAAAGCAGGTTTTACTGGATCATATTGCACAGTTCAGTTTACCTTTTAGTATCAAGATCTTATTTAAATGGTGCATAGATATCAACAACAATTCAAGAGAATTCAGTCATTACCAAATTTTAGTCTTGTCTGACCTGAAAATTCCCATTCTAATACCTGTATTTTGGGTATAATTTCTGTCAAAGTATCATCTGAACATAGAAGCTTCAAAAGATTTAGACTACTATTGTGACTGTCCTGTATACAATAGAAGAAATATATTGTTACTGCAGAGGAAAATGACTTGTTTCATGCTTCTCACATAGTATCTTTATTAAACATTTGGACAGATATGCATCCATTTATTATATAAGTAATCTATGGCTTCTTAGTTTGCAAATGCTGGTTGAAAGTTCACAAGAGCAGGCTTTTCTGTGAACTTTCTGTATTTATAAGTTCAGTCACTGCAGTAAATCCTGAGCTTATTGACTGCTTAGCAGCATTTTGCATTGTACCCCAAAGGCTAAAGCTTGGAGCTCTGCATCTGAATATTTCAAAACCTCTGAACAGCTTGATTGAAGTTTGATTTTCTTCTTAAATAATGCAAGTTGTTCTGGAAAGAACATAGAATCGCAATTATCTTATAGTCAAATCCTTGGTCACTAACATACAAAGCTCCACTACCACTAATAGAGGTTTCATTGGAGCAAAGCTTATTGCAGCATTTTGTAGTTGCTAGAAAAAAAGTGTTCTTTGTGCGTGCTGTAGTTCAGAGCTGTAAGGTCTTTGTGAATGGTTACTCTCAAAGCGCTACAGAAGTTCCCCGGTTCAAGGTGGCTCCTGGCTCCTCGGAAAAAGGAATGTGGGTTTCCAGCCTGGGAGGAGAGAAATAAGTGAAAAAGGAGCATCCTTGGGCTAGGCAGGACAGGTCTGCTTAGTGCAGCTCTGCAGCCTGGACGGTCAGTGCTAAGCTGGTTCAGAGGGAAGCAAGGTGAGTGCTGACCCCAGTAAACACAGTGTGCATCCATGATTCCAAGTCATCAATCACAGTAAAAGCTCCTCCAGCCCTATTTGTCAGAGCAAAAGGATTTTCAGATTATAAAACCAGGAGTCACTGTGTGGTCACCTAACCACATAATTTAGGACACAGAACATCCTTGAATTTGATCCAGTTTAAACTTGAGTAAATCTTTTAGATTAAAAAAACCCAACAACATCTATTCTCGATTTAAAAATTGCTAATGGTAGAAAAGCCACAATAACCTCTTGCAATCCACACCAGTAGCTAAGTATTACCCTGGTGAAATGTGTAGCCTTTTCATCCTGTGCATTTGTCCAGCTCCAGCCACCAGATCTTTTTATATCTTTACTTGCTGGATGGGAAGAGCATTAGTCCTGAAGTAAATACTTACCATCTATAACCAAAATCCTTAAACTTTTTCTTGGCATGCTTAAATGATTGCACACCTACCACTTCTGTCTGAAGACACTTTCCAGCCTTTTGGTTGGTCTCAGAGCAATCTTTAAGAGTGCATGAAGCAAACACTCTGCTTCAGAGCTCAACACACATACAGAGGAAATCAGGCCTCCATGCTAAAAATGCATATTCCCAGGGGCTACATTAGTTTCCAACTAGTTTTGTTCCTGGAGCTGACACCCAGCTAATGCCCTGGACATGAACCAGCATATCCAGTTTGAGCCCACTGCCCCCTGGTGAAGCATGATCCCCCACAGCACATACAGCTTGTTGCTCTGCACCTGACTTCACTTTTGCCCACCAGATAAATGACTATTGCTCAGTCATACAACATCAGATGGCCAAACACTTCCAATTTCTGCTTCCAAAGTTCCTTCAATCCTCATTTAAGATGGAGGAATCTGGTAATCTTTATACATTTTAAGGTTTTAAGTGACGATTTTGTGTCTTTATTACTCATAGTAAAATTTGTACCATATTTTTGGTACAGCAGGACACTGTCAGAAGCAAGGCCACTCACTGCTGAACTGTTCAACTGCAGAAATATTAGCCAGTGCCATTGTTACTCTCTGTGCCTTCATTTCCCTGAAGTCACACATTATAATTCCCTCCATGTCTAAGGTATTATATAATGTTTCTGTGCTGCATTTTCAGCTCAGAGAGGTCTCTCTCAAATGAAGGAAGGGTAGCAAGTGCAAGTAATCTTCTCTGCTCCTGTCACGTTTCAGGTAAAAGCAGAAGTTACTAATTAATCAGCTCCATGAACTAATTAAAATAATATATTCTGCATGTACCAATTCATAAAACATAGGTAGGTGAAATGAAAGCCACAGCAAATATAAATAAAAGTTTCTCAAGAATTTAGTGACAGGCCATGAAGAGGACCCTGGGAGAAAAAAGGAAACAACTCTCTTGTGCCTTGCTTTATTCATAAAGACAAATTCACTTTCTTTCGGAAAATGGTTGATACTCAACCTTGGTTCTGCACGTCAACTCCACTTCTTTTCCCTCTTTGAAACGTTGAGCATCTTTTGATATATTTGGTAAGTTTCTATTAATCCATTCCCATCAGAGTGCTAAAAAGACACATATGTAGGAAAAAATTTCATAGCTCTCCTTCCACATGGACTTTGCAAAAATAACCAGCTGCAAACAAGCAGGGATGCTTATTTTCCGTGATTCATGCTGCAGAACCCACCATAGGCTGTGGGGCTGTTGTACAGAATTCGAGCTTTCACGGGAAAAAAAAATGCTACCAGGCGGCCTGATGGTGATGGAAGTCTTCCCAAACAGGAACTGAACATGAATCAAGTCAGGATGACTCAGATTGTTTTTGTGATTCTGCAGAGAGACAATCTGAGATAATAGCTGGGTTGTGTGAACTATTGCTATAATTTATTACAATAAAAATTCAAGATACAATGACTTACTATTGTGAATTGGGTTTTTATTTTCTCTATATATATCAAAAGCACTGTAATATTTAGATTCCTATCCCCTCTGTATGAATAAACACATATAAAAATATTTATTAAAGTCCTCAATATGCTTCATAGCAAACATGAAAATTATCATCTTAACAAACATAGCAACATCCCTTTTGTATGCTCGGTGAAGTGCACTTTGATAAGAAGACAGTAACGTGTAGCAGCAAGATTGAGTTACAATGGGACGTAGCCAGCCTTCGGACAGCAAGGAATTTATAATTCTATCGTTACATGTTGAAGCTTGAAGCTTATCTTTCTGAGTGGTGAGGAAAAAAAAGAATAACTGAAAAAATAAGCCTGGGCCTTTGTTTAAATATATAAATTAGGTTTGTGCTGCTTTTGATTCAAAGAAAGAAAGAAACGTGGTCTATTTGTGTTTCACAACAGCAAGGGTACCATAGGCAGCACAAAGCATCAGCAAAAGTAAAGGACATCTGTGTTGTTTGTGTGTTGTACACGCAGGTTAAGTAAATGCTTTTAATTTAACCAACCAGGTCCCATGACTCAAGGTGAGAAAAATTCTTCTTTAGTGCTGTTCTCCATCCTTTGCCAGAAAGCTGTTCCCAATTGAAACTATATTTATCCATTATTTACCAGTTTAGTCAGCCGAGCACAAGTTGTTCTGAAAATGTTTGTTTAAATCGGCCAGCCAGGCATCAAGAAGAAAAAAGAGAGGAGTGGAAAGAAAAACCAATATGGAAACACATCTAAAATTCCAGGGAAAACGTTTCTGTTGACTTTATCAGGATATAGCCAAGATCTGCAGTCAACAGAGAATGATGGCTATTAAAATAAGGGAAAAGGACAAGAGACTCTAAAGAAAGAAAAGACAGAGAAAGGAAAATAGAGGGAACATTCTGAGTTCCCATTAAAAAGGGGAAAAATGGAGACTCAGCTGCAAACAAGCAATGGAATGGAATGAAAACTGAGAAAGTAAATTAAAATATGTATGACCATTGATTTTATTGGGTAAAAATGTCAGGCAATGGCCTTGTTTGCAAATTTTCCTGAATAGGTGATAGGGGCATAGCCTGGTTTCAGGAAGGATAGGGCATTGAAATAGCTGGAAAATTCTGAGAGATTATTCACGTCTGAAGCTTTGGGAAGATAACATCTGGTAATAAAAGGAAGATTTATCTTCAATTTTAAATTGTTTGGAAACTATTGGGGAATTTTTGTTACGAAATTATATTTGGGGTCCTCCCTCTGGGAGAATATTTTAAATTGCAATTTTTACCCTGACAAAACAATTTTAGTGGACCAAAATGAGTACAGCGAGTATGTATCAGTAATGACCATGAAAGGACAAACAACACATAGTGAGCCTTATAGGATTCAGGAAGGACAGAGTCTAAGTTTAACCACAAAGAAAGCCAACTTGTTAAGAAATGTGTCTGAAATGAAATGACTAGTAAATCCTCCAAAAATCAGTCTTTGTGAGGGGAGTAAATGTGGAAGGCATATTGTCTTCTTAATCCAGAACAGACTGACGCATCTTTTGAAGAACAAACTGAAATTCTTTCTAAACTATGAAATCTTGAAGGGAGACCAGGCATGATTTTACCAGCCAGTAAAAAGGTCCTTCAGCCGCTTTCCTCTTGCCCCAGCCAGACCTCCCCATGCTTCTTCCTTGCCTGTTTTTTAAATAGTAACATTCAAATATGTAGCAAGTAGAGAGATTGGTGGATGACCAACAGATGGGTACTTAGTACACAGAGGCCACTTAGTTTGCTTCTCCCACAGCTTTCTGGTTTGTAGGAGCTTTATTTCCCTTATCAGATCTCCCCAGCTGTCCTTTCTGAGTTGGCTTCCAGTGCAAAGAATGGTTTCCATTTTTAATTTACCATACATACATAATTATAACTTTCCCTGTGGACATGGGCAAAGAGCTTGCCGTATTGACAACAACATTATAAATGATGGAAGCATGTGCTGGCAATGCACCAGCTAGCAGAAGAACACAGGCCTCCAAAATTTTCAGTTTACTACATAAGACAAGCTGGTTAGCTCGGTCTTACACACGGATCGGGACAGAGATGAGCCATCACAATAAATATTAGTCATATGATCCACACCTAATTCTTCATGGCCAGCACCTTCCTGCAGCACATTCAGGTACCAGTGTTCTTGTGCATTGCAGCATCCTCCTCACTTTTGTGTGTTTGCCTGTGTTTGGTGTGTCTCTTCCAAGGCTCCGCCACTACTGCCAATGCCCTCCTCAGGCTCAGGCCCCTCCAAGCACACAGACACCATGGGCTGATTCACCAGGAGAGCAGTATATTGGACTTTCCCCTTCCATGTACATACAAAAGTATTCTTTGCACAAAACCAAAGACTAATATTGTCAGAAATTCTCCAGATGTTTGAGGAATGTCATATGGAGACCCCAACTGACAACAGCAGCTGTTGATGATGGACAAACTGTCACAAAGCTGTTCCTTTTCCTAGAGTGGAACCAAATTTGCTAGCATGCTACACCATTACCTACCAAGCAGCAAAAGACCCATATAGGATTGCATGAAAAGTCATAAAAGCCTTATTACCAAGGGCAAAGGGCAGAGGGTAGCAATGTCCCAGACAGTTACACCAAAAGCATCAGCCTGTAGTTCAAAGCTCTAGAAGCTCTCTCAACATGAGCAGATCTTCCCTTCTTCATCAGCAGCTGAGCCAGGTTTTGAGCCAGCAGTGTTTCCAGCAGATTAGTAGTAGTAGAAATAATAGTAGTAATACTGCCCGCCCCTTTCCATCACTGAAAGGGTTTGGAAAGCAGTCTTCCAGCAGAGCTGTGCCAGTTGCACACAGAGTGGGCAGATGCAGAGAACATCTGTTTCAAAGGATGTGCCAGCAGTGCAGGCACTGTGACATCAAATGCCAGCATACAAAAAGGCACCAGGAAACTCGCTGTAGGATCCTGCGGGGAGGGAACATTGTCCCTCCTGTGACCAGAGATGGGACTGTTCAATCTGTGTCACAGAAGCAACGTGCATCCTCCATCCTGGTGTTCCTT
This sequence comes from Rhipidura dahli, assembly GCA_013399225.1. Classification (NCBI taxonomy): domain Eukaryota; kingdom Metazoa; phylum Chordata; class Aves; order Passeriformes; family Rhipiduridae; genus Rhipidura; species Rhipidura dahli. The sequence goes on from VXAC01008839.1 coordinate 597,209, forward strand.
GCTGCTCCACACACACTGCACCACCGTCATGCTCATTCACCTCTACAAATACTAGGTCACCAGTGACTAATATGGCTTTTTAAATTCTGATGATGAATAGTTTTTACGTTTCCAAAGAGGAATGCTCTGTCCCACTGCACATGTTCAATTGTCTTGTCTGTTTCTATATAGCTGGGAGGATGGACTAACAAAAATTACCTGGGGTGATGAAGGGCTTTGATTAAGGACTCCCCAAACTGAGCTTAGAACTAGCTACCAGTACCCAAACAGGTGCCCATACAAGACAGGTAGGAGCAAAACAGAAGCACGTGTTTCTCTGAGCTGAGTTGTGCCCTCTCCTCTCAGTCGAACACAGCCCTATCTCGGGTACCACCAGCTCAGCAAGGACAAAGCCCCAGATGCTGTGATGGTGTGGATGACAGCAGGGCATGGTGACATTTCTGAGTCCCAGAAGCATCACACAAGCTGGAGCCCAGAGGCCAGCTCAGCTCAGAGCTACGCCGCACTATGAGAGCCCTCCTCACTCCCCAGGAAGCCAGCTGTGCTCCAAGCTGTGGGAAAACCACAACCAGACCCCATGTTTTATGTTTTTACTGCCTGCCCAGCCACATCATCAGACTATCTCATTTTTAGCAAATGATCTAGACATCAGTGAATTCTCCAGATATTAAAAGACTATCCTTCAGCCACCTCTGAACGTGACCCCCCACCTAGACTGCAGCTCTTCAAGTTATCCTCCATTTGTTTGCTGGTGTGCTCCCTTAGATCTGCAGATCGCTTTGATTATTTGAACATCTGGAAGTTGTCACATGCCTTTTCTGACCGTGACCATCTGAAATATTACCCAGCAGGACTTGAGGGGAGACACAGTAAGGAAACAAAAACATCCTACTCATAAGAACATGTGGCAGGAATTATCAAATGACACCATCCCGAAGGGTAGTGTTATATATCCAAGTAAAGGCAAACTTTCTCTCCATCCCCTAAAGCCAGGACAAGTTTTTCCATAATATCCACTCCAGACATAAAACAATATTACATACAAATACCTAAAGTATTTCTCATTAAACATTATGTTATTGAGGTTAGTTGTCTATTACTAATGGAGAGAAAGTATTTCTTTCATCCTCTGACTTTAAAAACTGAAGAGTAGGTCCTCCTCATACATGATTATCCACAGAAAACCCTCCCCACACGGTTCAGTGTCTGAAGTCATTAGGGTGCATCCTGGTTTGCCTGTGGTCCTCATAGGCAGAGTGCAGGTTCTTTGGTAAAGCTGCTGTGGGATATATATAAAAAAATGAGATGAAAAAAGGTCAAAATACACAGTCGGATTTTCTCAGAAATCCCATCAGAGGTTGTAGAGGCTCAGAGAAGAGGAGAAAAGACCAAAATCAATGCAACTGTGCAGGTGGAAGCCCAGGAAAATCAAACACAGGTTTTAGATTTGGTTTCTCATTCTTAACAAGATACAGAAATGAACAAATGAAGAACAAATAAAGCGTGGAGGGCAATACAGACCATTCTGCTGCAGTCTGGCAGCTGTTAACCAGTTACATTTTGGCCTCTGTCAAGAGGTTCTCCCTAAAATCAGAAGTAGACGGCAATGGGTTTCCTTCTGGCCAGCCTGTTTGCTTACAGACCATAGGTCCAACATCGTAGTACCCTGGAGGAAAACAGAAACAACCACGCGCAGTGCTCCCACGTGTGACTTCCACACTGCCCTTCCCTGTGGGCAGCCAGCCAGGAGAGGGGCAGTCTTTGTGGGGGATATGATACCAGTAGAACTGCTTAATCCATCAGTCCTCAGGCTCTGCATGTCTCCCGAGTCTCACCAGAGCATGATGTACTGGCTTTGCTCCGTAGCTGTTGCTATTTCTTCTTCCTTTGGAAGTGCTTTCATATTTGCTAGCACAGCACTCTGATTTTTTTCTTCTTAAACGAAGTGCCGCTGGCTACTGAAGGAAATTCCTAACAACCCAATTATATATTGATAAGACCCCAACATCCTACAAGGAACTTGTGTAGTGCAGCAGCACCGGTTCCCAGGAATCCTCTTAAAAGCAGACGGTCTCCTCTGATGTAACCTGACAAAAATCTTCCACGGTCTTTCTGCTGGGATATGCCACAAGGTGCTTTGTTTGTCCCCGGCCAGGGCAGGGGAGAGGGAGCGGCCGCGGAGGCGCAGCGCACTCGCGACGCGCGGGGTCCCGCTCCTGCCCGGCCCGAGCAGCACGGCCGGCCGGGGTGGGAGCGGCGCGGGCGCGGTGCCGGAGCGCACCCACGAGGTGTCACTGCTGCCCCGCCACCCGGCCCGGCNCCTGCTGCCAGGGAAGCTCGCGGTTGCTGCCCGGCCACTTCCAGCATCGCTGCAGCGGAGGGTTTGGAGGAGGAGGAGTGTAATGCCGGGTTTATTTGTTTCCGATGAATACCGATCGGTTGTCAGCACATACATTAGCAAGACTCATCATGAAAGAAAAGCGAAAATGTCAAATAGGAAAAAGAAAAAGGTATATGACCACTTCAGGACTACGGGAGGGAAAAGGAAGAAAAAAAAAACCACCAGGCTTTTGATAGCACCAAACTAGTTTTCTCTACTGTGGTAAAGAAAATTGCTTTGACTTCCTTCCTTTGTTTCTGATTTTATGCTCTATTTAGTTTTCTCAAATAATGAGATATAATGAATACCAAAATAATCCCATCCAGTAAATTTCTCCAATGAATATTTTTTGTAGTGAGCATTACGTGATTCATAGTAGTACCATTCAGATTACACGTTTTTCCTTTGCAGAAGCTGCAGTGGCAGTGCAGCAGATCAGTGCTGATATACGGCCATGCTATGCTGGTCCTGCCATGTCAGTACCTATAAAACAGAAAGTAGGAGTGTGCAGGGGACAGAGTTGCCTAAATAATCCATTTCTGTGTTACACGAAGGACTGATGCTGACTGATGCAGACAGATTTTCTCTGGTAGAGCTGCTGCTGCATGCACAAGGTGGCAAGGCCTAAATAATGAGGAGTAATGACCTCCATCCTGGTGCAGGAGCTTTCAGGATCTGAAAAGGATGCAGCTTCTACAGGCAACATTGGACATCTTCACCATATTGGGCATGGAAAAGTTTTTCCTCCTTCTTGTCTCCTCTTTCTTTCTTTCTTTTTTTTTTTTCCTCCACAATGCTATTAGGGTAACATATTAAAAAACTTTATTTAGATGTAAAATAAAAGCAGCTGGTTTTGTTATTTTTATCACTCCCTCCTGGGTCTCATATTCCTCGTGGTCTTCTGGCCTGTAAACTCTTGCTTTTTTTCTTTCTCATTAAAAGACACAAAATAATCAAAGTCATTCCACCTAGTCCATGCTTTTTGTGGAAAGAGGTCGTCTTCAAAATCTCTCCAGAGACAAAGGTGCATTCCCAGCACATGCTGTGGTCTTGGGTGAGAGAAGTATGAGAAATCCAAACCATCTTTCAAAAAAAACCCCAAACCCACCCTACTAGCTCACCCTACTGTACCAAAGAGATTCCACCACTAACATCCAGCTAGCAAGCACAATTTTAGGAGCAAAGGGGAACAGTATTTTAAAGCCAGTCTAAAGTTTTGCATATCTGATTTCAGTGGAAATATGCTCTGGGGCAGGAAGCTTTGGAGTCTGGGGCAAGAAAAAAACAGTGGGAGATGTCAACTGAGGCAACAAAAGGTCTGGAGATGCTCAGAGCTCCTTGCAGATGGAAATACCAAAGTACAGTTTTAATATGGCAGTAGGGTTTGAGAAACTATTTTTCTGTTGTTCCACTTAGTGCTGACCAGCAGCAGAAGAGATATCTAAAATTAATATCTTCTGTGTTTGTCTTTTTAGTTGGTTGGGGGTGTCTTCTTTTTTCCCCACACCAAAAGTTTACAGAAAAAGTAGATGGTATGGGTCTGTATGGCTGGAATTGCACTGGGAAAAAGCCCTTTGGAACAGAATGAAAGTCTGGTATTTCAATTTTCTTGTTACAGGACGAAAATAAAGATGGAAGTGAAAATTCTGCTCTGCACACAAATGCACAGGTGGGAGAGCAGCCTTCAGCTACTCCCTTATGCCTGGGGTTTCCAACACTGGCAGAAAAGGATTAGGAAAAGAGCTGAGAAGGAGATCAAGGGAAGACAGACAAGGCAAGACCTTGCTAATCAAGAAAGGTTGCTGAACTGCTTCAGAAGGGGTGGAGGAAGGAGAAATGGAGTCACCCAAAATGAGTTAGGAATTACAAACTTAACAGTTCCCTAAAAACAACTTTCTGGAAACCAATCCCCTCGCTAACTGAGCATGTCTCTTTAATTGTCTGAATTGTATCTTCAGCAGTTTACTCTATCCATTGATGAAATTCCACATTTGTGCCTCCACTCACAAAAGATTTTATCTCCGATTTAGGCACAACATCAGCTTCCATAGGCCTGTTCACTGGCGTCACTGGTGCTACCACCCAGACCAATATGGACCAGGATTTAGGAATATTTCCTAGTCTTGGGCTTTAATCTTCGCTCCTGCCTCCCACAGTCTCTGTCTTTGATAAGAGACAAAGACACTCTGCATCACTCTGTGGACACCCTCACCACACTCTCACCATGGAAGAAGCTCAAGCTCCTTACTTATTTCAGATTGCAATGCTGGGAGTGAATGGCCTGGGTACCTGCCCCCTTCCTTCCATCAGTCCCGGGCACCAGAGGAGTCACACCTTTTGTCTGCCTCCATTCACTGCACCTTGGCAAAGGAATAACTCACCTCCTTCACATCTCCTGAGGTTCCCAGAGACACCTCCCCACCAGCAAGGATGGATGTCCCTGCTGTGTAACAGCACCCCTGTACAGGCACTCTCCTCCCCAGGACATCACCCCAAGCCACTTCTCCTTCACCTCGGGGGAGCAGTGGCTGTAGGAGGAGTGGAGAACTCCTGGGAACAGGGTGGGGAAGGGGAGAGGCAGACTGCCAGGAGAAGGATCAGGCCACAGTCAGAGGCACATTGTACATCCACATCAGCCCCTGCCCTAGCACTGACCTGCCTTTCCTTTAATGCTTTCTTGTTTGTTTTGTTTTTTTTTTTCTAATTTGTTTTAATTCCAAGAAGGATAAAACAGAGAAGGTAAGTATAAAGAGCATTAGTGGGCACCATAAGACCATGTGGGAGAGATCAGTGGAGCTAGAATCAGAGGAACAAAGGAAAAAAAAAACATAAAAGATGGACAATCCTAAAAAAGATGTTACTGATTGGGAGGGGGAGAGAAAAAAGAGAATCTTAAAGAAAAGTTCTCTAAAGAACAGCGCATCAAAGGAGATGAACTCAAAAAAAGTTCACAGATTTTGGGTTATACATTCCTCTCAGCAAAAGGTACAAAAGTAAGTCACATAAAATATGCCATTGCCACTCATCTTTTAAAAATGAAAGGGGTAAAGAAATAAAAAGGTGGATAGAAAAGATAATGTGCATAATGAAATGCTTCATTTATGTGATACCTGTGCTTAAGGAGCAGCTGCCAGGTTAAGAGAAAGGGTGGGAAATAGTACTCTTTTTGAAAGATGACATCTGTGATGAATCTAACAAGAGATTTCAAAATCTAGTCAAATCAAAAAGAAAGCCAATGAAGGTGAATGCAGCAGAATATATTTTGGGAGCAAAGTACAATAAAAATTGTGCAAATGCCACTAACAAGGTAACATTTACCATCGTGTCTTAATATTGTTTGATATTTACTGTCCATGTCCACACTTGTAAATAAGGACTATCATCTAGCATTTGAGCAGGTTCTCAGAGTTTATTATCTGAACAATTTTTCTTTGCAATTTACACATACAGATCCCTTACAGCAAATAGTGGTGATAGTACTCATTCTCATTCAAGTGTTTGTGTTAAAGAACCAGGCCTGCAGATTCCTCACTCTCACCCACACATAAAGATAAAAGATTAAACCTGCAGATAAAAGGACTGCAAGTAGCGCACAGGTGGAATAAAAATTTAAAAAAGAAAAAGATCTTGGGAAAAGAGAAAGATTGTCTGAAAAATGAGGATGCTATTCAAGGGACAACTCAAGGCACCTTGACCCAAGAAGAGTCAGCCACACACCAAGGGGAGCAACCATCTATGCTAGACTGCAAAGGATCTGGGCATTTCCATTCTGTGTCACGTAAGCTGGCACAGTTCAGTAGTGGCCACCTACTGCAAAAAGGGCAAGTCCTGTAGTTGTGTGTACTGACAGAAAGTAATCATCTGCCCTCCTCCTGTAAAACATGTGTGGGAGTCCTGCAGGCAACATCCTCCAAGAATGTTGTAAGACCCCCTGGCCCAGAGGAGAGTAATAAAGTCACTCAGTACTTCGGAAAACATCAGTAAGAAAACCAAAGGAAGGCTGGGATTTTGCAATGTCCATTTATGTTGGGAACATATAATTGTGGTGACTGCAGCAGCCTGGTCAAAAATAAAGGGATAAACCAAAGCAAAGAAGATTCTGTTTAGATATTAGGGAAACAAAACTTTGTCATTTCAGAGATGATGACTGTCTGAAGAGACTCTGCAGCTCTCAAGTCGATGTCTACACAAACAAAACACATTGAGTTGTACACATCACTTGAGGACTCCACAGCCTGCAACGGCATGAGGGGGGAATCCAGCCTCAGAGAACTCATCTTCTCTTCCCCTTCACCTCTTTAATATTGGGAATTCAGCATATCTTCAGCTCACAGGAGACAAAAGCAATCTGTTCAGCATAGTTAGATCAAAAGGTAGGCTGGAGTGAGTCACAACCACTTATCAACTTGCTTAAATGAATTGTGGACATAGAATATGTTCAAATAATTTGCTGATAATTTCGCTTGAAAATGTTTGGATTAAAACCTTATTTTATTTAATTCCCTGTAGCTATTAAAATTCTTTTAGCAAAACCCCTGTGTTTCATGCACCTTTTATAGTAAGTCCAGTGTTATGCACCTACTATATTAAGTGCAGTGTTAGTTCTGTGCACAATATCTTTAGCTAGAAAAGACATAAAAAATATGTCAGTTTTAAAATCTAAATTGAAAGAGCTGTTATTCACTATGCATAAAAATGAGTAATTGGAAGAGCTGCAAATAAATCACTGGCTTTTCCAGCTCCTATTTCCATATACATATCAAAACCAGCCTTTCCTCACTTTGGTGGTCTGCTTTCGCTTTAATTTTTTTTTTTATAAATAACATCCTAAATGCATTCCTATAGGTCTTGTTTTCTGGAACTGTTTGTTGCCCTCCTATTTTTTATTTCCTAGGAGACTCTCTGGCATTTATGTCTCAAGATTTCAATCATATTAGGGGTGCAATTTGAAAAAGGCAACTCTAGATATTTTATTATGACACATTATTGCTTTCTAGATGGAAAAATGTTGTTGTTGGGTTTTAAGGCACCGGTCACAGTTGATCTTGCCTGATTTTTCAGGTTTTAATTCCAACTCAGTATGGCTGTGGCCAACAGGCTGGCAATCTACCAGCTGCATTCCGCCTCTCTTGCTCCTAATTATTTAGCTCTCCAGTTCTCCTCCCTTGTCGGTTCTGTTCTGGTCACCACAATTAATTCCCATTTCTTAGTCCTGTATTCACCTTCAACTCATTAATTTTTGGCCAGTCTCCACTGCTGTTTTGGCTCAGCATTTTGCAATTTATCTCATCACTGTTCTAAGGCCCTTTTTCTCCCTCTTTTGATTTCTAGGGTGGAAGGACTGTTTTTACTTGCTTCTTACAGAAGAATGGGTGACTATTTTGCTGTTGTCAGGTGGGTGGCAGGGTAGATTCTGCCTCTCCCACCAACCATTTTCCTTCACAGGCTGGTCTGGGAGCACAGAAATGTCCAAAGTGTGCAGAAGCACCAAACACTTTATCCTGTAGGCTTTAGAGCTGTTTAATGTAGAAGGATGTTTGGGAAAATAGACTGACTGATGAACCCCAAGTCTCAGATAAAAGTTCCAAGCTAATACCAGTTATTTTATGATATAATACAATTAATATCCTGTATGAGGGTGGTTTAAGCTTCTTGGGCAGAGCCAGGAGGCACTGACTGATGGCTTTTCCCTATAAGACAAGAAACATGGTCCCTTCAGAGTGATTTTCTCTCTTGGTCCTTTTTTCCTCAGCAGATTTGTGGCCTCACAGACATTCTTAATTGGTAAATTGTTGTGTAACCAAAGTCAAACTGCAGCTGTTCGGTTATTGTACAAGCATGCCTTAATCTGAGATAATCTTGATTCTTGAAGTGGATCTTTGTATAAATTTGGAAACACAAATTTAGCTTTTCTCTGTGGGGAAGAAAAAGGAAGTTTGTGCCTGCTTGGAGTTTCCAGTCCCAATATTGTATCACTGGCAAATGACAGTGATGAGTTGAAGTATCAGAAGATTGCAGATAAACCTCTTAAAAATCACCTAGTTGTAGGATTAATTTTGTTCAGGCCAAGTTCACTCACATGTAGCAGTGGAGTTGTATCACTCAAATAAAACCTTAACACAGCTCCCTGACTACATTGAAATCCTTATTAGTAATGCCTGGCTTTACTTTAGAGACATCATGTTAAATCCTGGAAAGACAGCCATTCAGTACAGACTTCATATTTCTTGAAAGGAAATGCCCTGGATTCGGCTGGGATAGAGTTAATTTTNTGCTCTCATTTTCATTAAGATTACTGTTATTATTAATAGATTTTTTTCAATTATTAAATGTTTATCATATCCCATGGGTTTTACTTCTTCCTCTTCTCCTCCCAGTCCCACTGGAGGTAGGGGGGAGTGAACAAGCAGCTGTGTGGTACTTAGTTTCCAGCTGGAGTTAAATCATGACAGGAAAGAACTAGAATTAGTACAGAATGGGTTCAGAAATACAAATGCTCCATGACTTTTTATCAACCAGTTGGCATTGCAAAGTGATTTTGAAAAAAAATATATTTCTTAGGGTGAAGTTGCATGAAATGCCTAATGCTTGAATTTGAAACATTTGACAGAAGTGATTCTTTGCAGCAGACAGTGGTATCTAATTAGTTAACTACTAAGGCAAAGGAGGCAATCTACCAGTTGATGCAATTGGTGGCAGCAGGAGTTAGGAAATAAATATCTCTATTTGGCACTGAGAAGTGAAGCAGAGCTCAAATTTCTGTGGATTGCCTGGCCCCAAGCTCATGTCTCAGAGCTCACATTTCTGTGGTAAAACTAAATCTCAGTTTAAGATCTGTGATTCACTATGGCTACTTGCTAAAATTTGTCTGACCTCCCTGGGTTGTGAATGTTTTCAGTTGACCTGTATGGAGCTCTTGGTAAGATCTTGGTAAGACCCAGCTCTGGTGGGGTATTTCCATAAAAGCTTAGTAGAATTGTGCTAGCAAAAACAGAGACACTTTAAAGCAGTAATTGTCATCCTTGCAAGAAACCAGAAACACAGTGGCATGTGAAAACAATGAACAAATAGAAATCCCAAACCTCAAGAAACCTCAACTGTGCAGAATAGGGGGAACAGCCATTCATGGATTTGTAATGCATTTTGTACTGGGTTCACTCAGACTGCCTCTTTAAAGATGCTGCATTCCTGGTTATGGCTGCACCAGACTACTTCCAGAGCCAGTGGTGAAGTGAGTGCTCCCAGCAGAAGGCAGCTCAGCTCCCTTCTGCCCAGAGCTGCTGTGTGCAACCATCCTGTCCCTAATAGCATCAGTGCAGGTGGTTTTCCAATGATAAATGAGATGTCTCTGGTATTAATGCATTCAAATTGATTGTCTGCTTGTATCTATGACTGTCCCAGTTCCTTTGTGCATGTTTAGGATTTGTAGTCCCTTTGAAACAAGATTCTCAACATCAAACCAAAGTCAGCATGACAGATGGTACTAGAGTTGGCTGTCCTGAGTCTATTCCGTGCATTGCTAAACAGGCTCGTTCATCCTGTGCACCCTACCATGCCCTGGAGGTATCAGCATTTTGTCATTTGACTTAGTTCCCATTCTTTCTTTTCTACTCTGAGATCCTTACATCACCTCTATCAGTCAACACTGTTGTTTCTTAGGCCAAGCAGATTTCTTGTTCCAGCTCAGATTAGCTTCAGAAGCTCTGTACCTACTGTCTCACAGGCAACATCAACACACACCCATAAATCTGCCAACAGGTCTCTGTGTGAGCAAGCTCGGCAGTGGACACACAACAGCGTCCCCGAACAGAGCCCTGGAATTAAAATGACAGCCTCCCCCTGCGTTACTACCAGAGGTTTACTCCACAGACTGTGTATTGAACACTCCCAAACCACCACCTTTCCAGCTTTAAATGTTGCCTTGTAGCACAAGTGATAGCAAGGAGAAAGAAGCCCTGTCCTCCCTATTTAGCAAGTGTGCCCTTGTGCCCTCAGCCAGCTTTGTCCATGCCCACTCCTAAGGAAGTGCAGCTCAGCCAGTCCGCTCTGGGGTAGCGACGGAATCGCGGCACCGCTACGGAACGGGCAGTGCTGAAAGAACGGTTTGCTTATGCAACGATGAGCAAGCGGGAAAGGTCTCTCTGCTGCTAGCTTGATAAAAAGAAAAGAAAAAGTAAATGATTGTCAATAAAGTGTGTTTGATTAGGTGTCACTGAGAGAAAGAAAATGCCATTTCATGTCACTTTTTAGAAAGCACAAGGTGTGTAACTTTTGGGGATCATTTTGCTCTTGACTAATCTTTGGATTCAATATTAAAATCTCAAACTTCCCAAAGGAAAGAGATTCTGCATCTTTTAATGAAAGATAAAACAACAATATAAACATACACAAATTTACAGAGAAAGGATCAACTTTAATACATCTGGAGTAAAAGGTGTTCTTTTTTTAAATATGGTATAAAAATAAATGCAAGAAACATTAACAGAGAATATACAGACAACAGACAAAGACACAGGCTTTCTTTCTCAATGTGAATACATCAGTGAAATGAAACCTTCTGTGCTAATTTATTGTGCAATAAATGTGATGCCATATGTATATTTATTAATATATGCATTTTTTACATTTCTTCCAGTTTTTGATTGACGTATTTTTTTAATAAACTGTGCCTAGCAGAAGCTTTTTTTTCACTGTACTTGAGCTTGCAGAAAATAAAAAGACACAGATCCAGCTTGATATGAAGGAGGAAGTGAGCAGACAGTTTTCAAAATGGAGGCATCGAAAGGCTAGAGAGTCCCTCGGAGTCTGTAATGCCTTAGTATACACAAAAGAAAACAAGTCAGGTCCTTGCTCATGCAACATCTTGTTCTACTGTCCTCTGAGTCAGGCAATCAGTGAGCTACAAAGTATGTATAATGATTTGAGTCTGCTTCCATGCTACAAGGTGATCCTTTTAGTAGGACTGCACTAGACTGGTTAACCTCTTTGATGTGAGCGATTTCCCCTGAGGAAAAGATAAAAACAAAAAACAAAAACAGAAAACAGAGGCATGATCACTGCAAACCTGTTCATCAGCAACCACTCAGTGTTGCCACATCACTCTCAAATAACTAGGGGCACCAACTGGAGTCTGTCAAATCTTAAACCACAGGAAGTCCTTACACTTAAACACCTGCACTGCCAGCCTGCCAGATTGCTTCACAGAACAAGCCAGCAAATTTAAAGGCCATTTTTGAACGAGATTGGTTTTGGCTGATGAGAAACTGATGCTGAGGTTTTTGCTGTCAGTCACACCCAAGTTCTTCAGAACTTGAAGAAGGCTACCGCCAGCAAGAGTGCCTTGTGCTGCAAAGATGAATGTACAAAGTGCGGTAGCTCTGTCACAGAGGACAAAAAAACTACTTTTAAGTTAATGTACGAAAGTAAGAGGCAGATTGCACATAGATAGAAAAGCAGTTTTTCCATAAACACAGCTATAGGTTTGCTGAGACCATATTTACTATTTATAAGGAACATTGGTCAGGTATATTACATGTGACTGCACAACACTGCTTTGAAGGTGTTGGATTTCCATATTGTTGTTTTCCTCATCATTCCTCCTGTTGCAAGGATGTGGTTTCAATTTTTTAACAAGTTCTTTTAATAAGGTGTAATGACTGTCCCACAAGAGCTAGGTCTACAGCGTAAAGAAGATGGTGTAAGGTATGTCACTCTGGTGTATTTCAGGCAGATTTGAGCTTCATCTGAGCCAGACAAAAACCACAGAATAGGAATTAGCTCTCCTACGGCCACATAAAAGGAGTTAGCTCTCCAAGGGCCATCCTACTGTGGCTCTGATCCAACAGAGGCAGAGCTGGCACAGCAAGCTGACATCACAGGCATACCCTGACAATGTAACACAAATACATCATAAAACATTAAATAGAAAATGGCTCTAACTCACCAGTTAGATATTTAATACTTACATTTATTATATTGTTCATTTTAAGTGCCCAATTCAGAAATATCAAACTGATTTCAAGGAGAATACAGTAAGAAATACTGTAACTATGGAGAGATGCTTCATTTTCTGCAGTAAATGGTAAATGAACTTATTCTACCATATCAATAAATTGTTAAGTCATCTGCAATATTACAACCCAGTTAAATTACACAATTTAATATCTATTGTCATAATCAATTAAATTTATGCTCACAGGGATATGCAAGTTGGTCTTGAGCATTCGCTCAAATGCACTTGATCAGAGTGGGTCTTCATAAAGGGAAGAGTAACCATTTTATTCTTTGTGCTGTGAAATACAAGTTGACCTAATTAGGATGAATACTTCCCCTACAACATAATTTGAAAGGGAACTCATGATTTGCAATGCTGGGTTAGACTGCTCATCCATCAGGTTCACCATATCACCTGACAGGATTAATACCTACTTCTTTTAAAGATGGAAAGTCTCCTTCCTGGCACTGTCTTCCCTGTAGCTGCCACTTTCTACCTATATTAAATTCACAGCTTCTTGATACTTTTTAAGCCTTAAATTCTTAAAGTCTAACAATTTTGTTAGACAATTTGTGACTTTTGGTGCTAGACATAATCTCAGAAAATTCTGAACATATGTTTATATTTGCCTTTCATTAAGTTAATTGAACTTAAGTTTTTAGATGTACAGGCCTGGCTACTTTCTGTAAACACGTATGCATTCCCTTTTGTACTGAACTGCATAACCCACTTAATTAAAATACTAAAACCAGGCATTCTCAATTAGTTACAATTTAGTCAAAACTACACTGGAAAGCTGCATAAATGTTTGTTGTGGTATAAAATCTGTGAAATAATTGTTTATTGTTATTTGCAACTATTGTTTAGGAGTTCCAAAATTTCTAGAATTTCTAGATGGGCCACAACCAAATTCTAGCATCTCGGGAATGAATTATGTTATCACATAAACTAGGAAGTTTTGACATAAAATCAGGCCAAAAAGTAGTTATTAGTTGATCTGATTTGTATAACCACTTTCTGCATATTGTTTAACTTTTCCCCTAGACACACAATGGGCTGTCATGACAATTTTTTTTCTGTATTCCACATCACTGGCTCCCTGGATATTGCATATCTTTGGATATTTTTTCTCCAAAGTCCTGCAGTGATCAAGAACTGTCTGGATGGTTCTCTCCTTCACCTCCCCTCCCTGCCTCAGAGAAAGCGCCATATGAACAGCAACAACAACAACAAATGGTCATTTTACAGGCATTAGTAGTTCTAATTTATCATGAAGTTGGAAAAGTGACAGCTTAGAAGATAAACCCTCCTTAAGAGATCTTCTTCAATGCTTATTCTGAGTCATATGAAGTTGTCTGATTAGGAAAATAAGCTTTTAATACACAGAATCCATTGCAGCCCCAACTATAGAATTATCACATCTTCTTATAAGATCTGCAAGGACTTGTTATTTTCCACTTTACAAAATATTCCTTTCAAATTCTGTTCCAGAGTATACTTTTACTTAGCTCTCTGTGGTAGCATTTCATAATTACTACTTCTAGGAGATTTCTAGATTTACTCAATTTACAGATGGATGTAAGGCTTATCCATTGTGGGTCATAATTTAAGAGCTGAGCCTAGCTATTTATTGCAGATGCAATGTTAACAGCATTTCCATGGGCCAGATTTTGATGTGGGAACCTGCATTTAACAGGCCAGTTTTCAGAGCTGTAGCATCTGAAGAAGTTTCCTGTGCTAATGAGATTAAAGAAAATTGGGGGCGGGGGGGGAGAAGTCAAAAGTAGTAGATGTTTACTTGAACTATAAAAAGGAGATCCTTAATATTTTCAATATATTCTTGCCATCAGCATTTAGAAGCACACAGCCAAATTCTAAAGAAAATTAGGATTTTTGGCTGTATTAGTGCACTTTGGACATAACAATTGCAACTATTCAAGAATTTTACTAATAATGCAGAAGCCAAAATGGAATCCTGCACACATACCCTGACAAGAGAGTCAGAGTATGAGAAGGCAACACAGCAGCTGGAGTGAACGAGTTCAGCTAAAAGTACAAAATCAATTGGCCTCAGCAACCAGTCCCTATTTCAGCATATTAACTGTTTGATATAGAGTTGCCCTTCCAACTTTGCTTCTAGAGAATTTAGGGGGGGAATTGTAGAGCTATGTGCAGATGCTGCTAAATACAGTCATGCATTTATGCAGCATGACACTAAAACCTCAAATAATCCAGAAAAAAACTCAGCAACAACCTCCATACATATGTGGCTTATAAGAAACCAATATGAAATCTGTATAGGGGCTGGAATTGAAATGTATAACAGAAAAAGATCACGCCTTTTCCTTTTAGAAGATTAAATCTTTTCCTTTCTGCTAAGCAACCTCAATGGTTCCTTTTTCATGTTTCTTTATTGCCAGTGCAGATGCTACTTGCCAGGACTGACACAGGTAGAACTAGAAAAGAGAACTCTATGCATCTGACAGGGAAAGAGAGAGGCAGCGTGAACCCCGCTGTGAGCAAAATGAGATATAGAACAAGAAGCAACCCTCCTTGGTCTCACTGTTCCCCATCTGCTCACGTGTGAAACACCTGCAGCACTCTGTCAGCTCAGCCAGATCAGCAGGGAAACCTTCCAAGTGACACTGCAGTGCACCACACACAGAGCTGGTGTGTGAACAGCCCCTGACAGGAGCACATCTGGAGAGATACGGGAGAAGCAGCAGTAAATCCTCCTCCATGCTGAAGCAGCCCTTGCTCTACCAGCAAAGGGAATTGCTTCAGCACTGCTCTGGGGCTCAGAATTCTGGTCCAGTTTCCACAGCAGCACAGGATGCTGCTCTCAGCCATCTGTGCAGGTGTATTTCTCTTTCAGACGTGAGGAAGGGGACAAGGTTAGTATTTACTGAGTTTGGGGCACAAGTTGTCAGCACAGCTGCAGTGCTAAGCGATTGCATGTGCAGGGAAATCCTTCTGCCTCTGGCTGAGATTTGCAGCCCTTTATTCCCTTCTCATTAGGGCTCTACTCTTTCCTGCAATGATCTGAGGACAGGAGGCAGAGGCTGAACAACTGCTTTCCTGTTTTGACTCTCTCCAAATTCAGTGACAGTCTCCATTCATTTCTTTCTCCTTTTGCAATTTGCATTTACTGATGAGGTGCTCTCATTTGTGATTAACCTAAAAAGTCTTGTCTGACAGGGTAGTTTGAACTTGAATAATCATCTGAAGTGTAGGTCTCCAAGGAACTGATGCACAAGAAAAATATTTTTAGCATGCGTGTCCTGGGCCTGACTCCTCAATACCTCTCTCCAGTCCTCATTCCTGTAAACAGCCTATGAATCAGGTAATTGTTTGTCAGCTGCAAAATGGCAGACAGTGGCCCAGTACCTGAGCAGTCAGTCAGTGCTGGCTCCTCACTTGGATGAACCTGGCTGTGCAAGTGTTACTCCTATGCTCCTCTCCTCCAGCACAGAGCACAGCAGCTTAGCTCCAGCCACTGCAGAACAGCACAAGGAGGCCAGTCTTCACTGGCATGTCCTTTATGATTTTCCTCTGTTGGCATAATTCTTAAAAAAACCCCTAAAACTACAGGGCTTTTTACTAATTAGTAGGCCAAAATAAAAATTTCAATTATTTTATTTGTTCTTTTTAGTCAAACATGAATAAGACTTCCTGAAATGAAAAAGGCCTTCATTCCTACAAATAGTTATTATTTCCATTCTTGTTTTGTATTTGTCAAAGAAATAGCTTTGTGATTTATTTTCTTCTGATCTAGATACTTTTTTGTTTAAATTTTGGGAATAACCAGTAAGTAAATTCAAAATGAGATTCCACAGCTGATACTGCATTGAATTTATTGGACAATGCTATACTTGAGAAAAATCTGCCCCTGGCAGCATTCCAGGACTAGATGGACTTTTGGTCTGGCACAGTAGGGCCTTGTCTATATAAGTTTTACCAATTCATATAGAAAAATTTCTTGATTAACAGATTAAATTGATTATTTATCTGCTTTGTTCCTCTATAAAAGGGATAGATTTTAACATGGAAAGAGATTACACTTGTTTAAACATCTAGAAAGTCTACGATCCACCGATAACAACTGAGGAAGCTATTTTAATGAGTTTTAATTTCCATCTCTAGGCCATAATTCACAATGTCATGTTAAGTGACATTGGATTGAATCTCTGTGAAATGTGCTCTGTTCAACATCCTTTGCATTTCACATCTCATGCCTGAAATGGTCTATTGTTACTGTTACTGGAGGGGGGAAGAAAATCAAAGGACTCTGGTCAGCAAGTTCTTTCAGATAAGTGGGAGAAGACAACTGGAAAGGAGATGGGTAATGTAAGACATAATGGTTTCAAACTCAGAATTATTAAATGGGGTCTTGTTTATGATGTTATGAGCAGAGACAATTATAGTTTCATGGCTTTCTAGTTTAATATATGAACTGTACTTGGTGTGTTTTGTACTGGCTGTACTTCCCTAAGACCTCACAATCTTAAAACAAGCACCTCTTTTTTGCATTCTGTGTGACTGTGCAGCAAGAGATGAAATGCTAACACTGATGGTGGTGTCTGAAGTCATGGCACCAACACGTGAGGATGGAGGGTCCTCCCCTGGCAGCTCTAAGGAGCGAGGCTACCCCTTCTTGCCCCAGTAACTTGGTTCCTGTTGGGACAACAAGATTTGCATGGGGTGAAAATTAACTTAGCCTGCTTCCCCTGTAAAGCAGGTCCCTTTTGTCTCGAGGGTTCCAGACCAGCAATCGCAGCTAAGCACCAGGCTGGGGCTCACAGAGTCCCACTCAGTCTGACACTGTCCCAGGTCCCTCACGCATGTGAGAAATTACAGAAAAAATTGTTCCTTAAAGAACCTTTTTGTTCCCATCAACATTAGCAGTGTAGATTCACCTGGGTTTTCCCCCTCTAATGTAGATATTCACACTTGAGGTAGAGGAGATTTGCTGAGCTTTTTAATTCTTAATTTTTGTAATAGTTTTTTTTCCCCATGTGAATTCTTCAAAATAATTTCAGTTTTTAAATGCCACAGAAACTGCTGATTTCAGTCTCTACTGCTTTAGTATGCAATGAGATCCTCCTGCTCCATGACTTAGACCTTTAACTTCCCTAGTCCCTTGGGGACCTGCAGGTGACTGGACTTTTATTATTCTCAAAGAGAAAGCTGAGGGGCTGAGCTAGGCAGGGGGGAGCCCAGAGCACACTGTCACTGCTCCCTCTGCCTCTGACTAAAGCTGTGACACACGTGGCTGCCCGTGTTAGTCCAAGGCAATTCACTTATCTGATGGGTTCATTCCAGTAGTGCTGACGTGTATGTGCTTTGTATTTTCCACACAATACCTGGGAGTGTAAGTGAGGCAGACCAAGAATACCTGGGGTTACTACTCAGACACAAACTGTAAAGTGTTCAATAATAAATATTACATCTAGCAAATGCCAGTTTGCCATTACTTCTGTATATTTTATGTGAATGCACATTCTAATTCTAGTTAGAATTCTAGAATGTGAATTCTAATGCTATCCATATTGTCTGCTGCAGACTGCTGAAGGCATTAGCGATTTTGCACCATAAAATCTACAGAGCAGCTAATTAGTCAGCTTTTAAACTGAGCATTTAGGCCTTTCATGAAGTGTACCAACTTACTGAAATTTTTCTGGGAGGAAAACTCTTCAATGTCAAAGAAACCCAGAGCTGAGTCTAGTGTATAGCTCCACTTCTATTTTTTCTCCATCAGACTAAAATAATGACTCATTATAATAGGTTATTTCCATGTAATTCATGAAATAGTACAGAGTAATTGCCCTCTACAAAGTTTCTAAACTTTCTATTTTAACAAATACTTTCTGTAGCAAATATAACTCCATTTCAATTAACATTGATCAGGAGCCTCTTAGAGTCAACAAATCAGATTATGAATTATGAGTCCATCTTCTCAGATTGAGTCCCTAGACACAGCCAAGGTTACTGGGGTTTTTTTAAACACTTCAAATGGAAAAAACTGAGGTCTAATTTAGTTTAATACAAACCCACTTTGATATAAGTGAGGAAAAAAATCCAGTGAAAATTAGTCTAAATATTGCAAACCATCATCTTCATCTCACTAAATCAGAGATGATAGCATTTATCCAAGTTGTAAAATACCCTTTCCACACCTATCTTCTGTATTAATCGGTAGAACAGATATATTCCATAGTCCCTCATTTCACAGTTGATCAAGTTAATCAGTACACTGTAAAATATTCTGAGAAATGTTTCCCTCATCCCTGCTGGTTGGAACCACTGCACCCAAGGTGAATAATTACATATTAAAAACTCATCACAACCAAGAACAAGAGCGGAAGAACAAGGACACCTGGTGGAAAGAGGTCCTGAGGAAGTGGGTGACATGAATTCAGTCACCTTGGAAAAAAGCTTTGCATTTGAGCATCCTGATACTCTGGCTTAATTTGCAAGCCTCAGACCTGTCAGTCTAATAGAGACTATAGATCTAGCAGTGACATGTTTTTCTTTCATACCTGACCCGACTTGACAGACTCCACTCAGGTTAACAGGTAGTAGTTGGAAAAAAAGCAAAACCACAGATTATATTTCAGAGTTTGCTCTGTGAAAAAAAAAAAAACCAACCAAAAATCTTCCTCCTCTACTGAGGTACCAATGTCTGGAAATCCTCCTAGTTCACAGCTGGTTCATTGGGCCTGCCTTGAATCTCTGGCATGCTGCTGTTCTGGTACACAATGCTTCAGGGTTTGTGCCCAGACCTCCAGGTTTGTCTGGAACGCTGCTCTGGGAGGGATTTCAGTGTCTCGCCGTCTTATCTTCACATTTCCCCTTTCTGCAGTGTAGATTGGTATTCCCAACCCATCTACCTGCAGCTTGCTATTTGCCCCCTCATGGCCACCTGTTTACATAATGTTTACCACAGGCAGTTCCTGACCCCTGGGCTGCTCAAAATGCAATAAATGTAGCATTGCAGCTTGCCAGGCACTGTGACTGGGAAAAAGTCTGGTTCTCAGAGGTCCCGGATGTATTACCCACTCTATGCACTCTCTTTTACAGACTTTTTATTAATATGAAACTTCCTACTGAATTATAGCGGAATTGTCATGTATAACACTATCATGTACAATGTTGTTTTATAGATCCAACTTGTTTAGACAACACACAAATCACACTGCAACATGCTATGGCAACAC
This sequence comes from Rhipidura dahli, assembly GCA_013399225.1. Taxonomy (NCBI): domain Eukaryota; kingdom Metazoa; phylum Chordata; class Aves; order Passeriformes; family Rhipiduridae; genus Rhipidura; species Rhipidura dahli. The sequence continues at coordinate 616,800 of VXAC01008839.1, forward strand.
CACCATGCAAAACATAGGGGTTTTTGTTTCAAACATTGGGATAGTTTCCTTTGTGGCTGTTTATTTACTTTTAGTGTCCTTTACTGACTTTGTCCCATTGAATCCAAATTTCTTCCTGATTACAGTGGATTCAAAGCATATTACAGGAAGCCTTTACCTATAAGAAAGTAGTTAAAGAATTACTGTTTTGTTTTGAAATGTGAGATATTCCCACAGCCTCACAAAACTTTTACTGTGTTTGTTTCTTTTTGTGATCCCCAGAAAGTACATATGTATTTTTTAAATACTTGAGGCAACGCTCTTGAGCCTCATTATAGGGGAGACAGTTTCTGACAACTGCTTCTCCTTCCCTAGAAGCTAAAAAAACAAAAACCATGATCTTTGCTGAAAGCTCTCGTATTTTTCATTTCAACACACACAGCTCCACTAACCAGGTCACAGAGAAAGCCACAGACGCACACGCACACACAGCAGCGTCACCTGCACAATTCAACAGACAGTGCAGACAAACTTGAGTATAATCCAAGATCTTTCTACCTCTTTTCATAACAGGTTAGTGCTCGCCCTCAGTGTTGGTGTACAGTTTTTATGGCATGGAAAAATAGGGATGTTTCTGCCCTACAAAAATAAACGCGTTGAATTCTTTAGTTTGAACTTTCACAATGTAAAAAAAAAAATAATCTCAAAGAAACTGGATAAGTAAAAAGAATCCCAAATTCATTAAATCAGTGGATCTTTCGGCAGGTGGCAAAACAACACCCACATAAATCTACCAGCCTTCATTTTTTTTCACCTTTGAGAAATAGCTTTTGAAAGTTATACATTGAAAAGAGAAAAAATCAGTTCTTGTAATCCATTATGAAAATGAATCCAAATCAAACCTCACACATAAACAGCATGAATTCTTTGGCTCTGTAGAAGCTGTTAGACATCAAGAAAGATGGGGAAATTATTACTTTTTGTTTTTCCCTGTGCCCAATTAAAAAAAAGGATGAAAAAGTCTTTTTTAGTAAAATAAAAAGAAGATAGGATGGAAATCTAATGTATTGAACTGTTTTAGACTTAGTATTTTAGAAGGCACCAGAAAAAGAAACAACATCAAGCATGTTTTCACAGATTCTTTACTAAAATTATAGGGGGGGAAAGTGACTAATTTCATGCTTCCTAATGCAAAAAAGCATGGCTCCCAAAGGTCCATTCCTCCATGTGTGACTACTGAGATCAGTGGGAAGGGGACTAGGGAGGAGGGGTTGTAACGAAAGCACATTATAAAGCTGTCATTCCCAGGAAAATCCACAAGCTGTGGTGAATACACTTTTAACCCTCAGGTTAGAGAAGCAAAAGGGAAAGTAGGGATCAGTGAGGGGAAGGGGAGAAGGATGTCCCATCAGGCTTACTAGTCTTCCGAGGCAACAAACTTACCACATTGCGTGTGAATTTCTCAAAAGATGTTCGACGATCCAGAGTGTTTTCCAACTTAAATTTGAAATAAATAAAACAAAAGAAACAAAAAGAAAAGGGAGGGGAAAAAGAAAAGCAAGAACAATGGAGTAGAAAAGAAGGTTTGATGAAACAATGGACTGCAAAACAAAGTTTGTATAAATCAGGAAGCAAACACAGGTATGAGGCTGTAAAGGGACTTGGCAGAACGGGCTGGGCAAAACAGATATAGTACTCGACAAAAATAAATTTTCATGGGGATCAAACTGGTTTGAATTTAAAGAAAAACTGAAAGTAAAAAGAAATAATGAAGTGCACATCTTGTGTTAATGAACTGACATTCACAAACTTAGGGACTTCACACGGACAGTTGAAGCTTTCTGGTATTTTCAACATCTCTCTCTATATTGGATCTTCAGAAATCAATGTTTGAACAAAAAACAAAATCACACAGTACTTTCACATAATTTTAGGTTGTCATTATAAACAATAGAATGCTACGGTGTCAATAACTACCTTGTTCTTGTAACAGTCAGGGCCCTGGTTTTGCAAGGCACAGGGCTCCCAGCTGATTCTAGGAGATTACTGTTTAGAGCCCACTGATAGAGTTATTTATCATCATGGAAATCTGCATTGTACAAGCTGCTCCACATACACTGAGCTGTGGCTATTCAGAACCCATTCCATGACCTGGACTTTTCTAAGCAAATATTACACACCAAGACATGAACCTCTGTTTGCCAAAGTGTGACATGATCAGTCTTTCAGGTCAGATTCCTAGCCTACTCAAAACTATTCATGTAGTAATAGGGAGAGAAGCAAAATTAGGAAGCCCCTATATTATAGTTGAAGTTAGAAGTTATTAATATGAATAAGATTGTTTCTAAACACATTCTGTAGCTTTCATAGGTGGAATAAAGAGAACAACAATTATTACATAAGCAAACTTGCAAACATGAAAGACTATTCTTCTGGGATTTTATTTTATTTTTTTTAATGTATTTGTAAAGCACTTTGCAATTTAAGGTGCTTCATAACAGAGAAAACAGTACAATATGGGATGTAAAAATAAAAATAAGTTTTGCTAGATTAACTTATTGAAACATGCCCGCATGCAGGATATATACACATATATGTATATTGAACTCCTGTGTGTATGTGACCCTCCAAAAACGCCAAGCTGGTCACCTACCAGATATCCAGTTGCACTGGCACAGGGGAGAGAAGACTGAGTATTGTTGCAAACATAACCACTGCTTTGCACAGTGGCAAGACAAAGGCAAGATGGACCAATACCTTTTTCTTGGCCTGTAGCAGCTCCTGGTAGGCACTGGATCGTATAAAACGAGGATAAGAATCACTTTTCATCAGTTTGTAAATGTGCTCCTGAAAAAGAAAGGAAGGGCTGTTACTCCCATGGAAGAGGACAAGAGGACACACATGAAATGGGAGGCAGCCACAAGTTTTGGCTGTGGAATGAACACCAGCTAGCACCACTACCAATAGAAGTGTTACAGGACAGCAGGTTTCAGTTGTGAAGCTAAGGTTTAATTGCTTTCTATGCTTAAAGCAGAAATACCACCCATTTCTTATGTATAATTAATAAGCACACCTTTCTTTAATGTATAGACCTAACTTTCTAGCACAAAATTATTTCCTAAGAATAGACAACCGAGCCCTAGCTTAAGGCCCAGCTTCATACCTCCCTTACATTAGTTAGTTTAGCTAAGAGATGCAATTAGGAGCTTTGGGTCCTTCCTCATCAGGTTTTCTGAATTAGTGGAATGATACTCTTGTGATTTCAGAGGCTAGGAAGATGTACTAGGTTTTTAATTCAGCACCACAAATAGTGCTTAGGTTAGTGAGGATTTCCTCTATCTACTCCTGAAAACATCCTTTGACAGACGTTTAGTCTGCTCACCAGCTAACAATATAAAAAAGAATACACATAGGTAAATTGAAAAACAGTTCCAGGCTAGTCTAATTTTCAACATATTAATTCTTCAGAGGCATATAAAAATTTGGAAACCTTTATCCAGAAAATAAATGACCAGAGCAGCTTAAAAAACTTCTAATTTTGGAGCATTCTAATTTCTGAAAAAGATGAAAAACAAAAAATGTCTGATGTAGGACACTTGGAAATTCTAGTTCTGATTATATGCTAGAGGAAAGATTTGTAGAAAAAGCAAACAGAATAGGAAATGCTCTCAAAAATACTTTTAAAAGATCCTGGATTGTGTTAGCTATTTTTGTGGAGTTTTTCTTTTACTCAAATTCTATTCTTTACTGCAGGAAACCTGTATCACAGCAATTAGGAAACAGCAAACAAACTGGAAAGTAAATACTGTTTCTCAGCTTGGTAGTGCATAAAATTAGTGAATACAAAAAAACCCAAACCAACCAACCAACCAACCAAACAAAAAAAACCCCAATCAAAACTCCCCACTTTATGTGAAAATTAAGGCAAGGTAAAATTGGAACTGTTATTTAACTTTTGCTGTATTAGAAACTTTAAAAATTATTCTAAATGTTTTTGATTTTGTTTCTTACACTAAGCAGAGAAATTCTGGTGAATATTCAGACTGGTTTATTTGGGGAGGTTTTTTCCACCCAGTGTTTGTGAAAGCAGACAGTGCAGTCAACAGAGAGCAGAAAGTGGTGATGGACATAAAAATTTTATTTCTGTACAAGAAATATGTCCTTAAAAGCAAGAATGAATTTGGCTGGATTAGTATCATTAATGTACACATTAGACAGGGCACATGTTCATGCACATATTTAACACAATCAGACTTATTTTTACTTACGTGTCCCATTTTACTTATGTGTCTGCCTTTGACATGGAGTTTTATCTTTCTGTATTTCCAGTCCAGAAATGCTTTTCATACATCTTAAACCACAATTAGATGACCCACTGACTGCCAGAATGGCACCCAAGTGGTCTCTTTCCCAGCTGGCAGGCCAAAAAGGGCCTGTTGCAGAGGCAGAACCCTACCCCTGACAAAACCCTCCACCTCACATGGACACTTTAAAGCTCCTAAAACCTTCAAGTGAGAACACAGCAGGTGTAGCCTGTCCCTTTTCCAGAGAAATTGAGGCTTCCAGGTTTAAGGTTTTTTGCTGAACTGGATGAATGAAGCAGACAACCTCTCCAAGAAGAAAAGTCCTGCTTGCATAAAGACCAAATACTCCACGTCTTTCATAAACAAAGGACAAAATTGCAAGCAGATCTGGAAGTAAAAGGGTATTGAATTTTTACACTTACTTTAAAAATTCAGGTTGGATACTGGCAAGGAGTTTCATTGTCTTTTATCCATTTAACTGCCAAGACAGGTTTTTTAAAACTTTTAATCTTGCTAGATTGTTTATTTTTGTAATTTATGTCTTCACTACACACTGCAGTCTTAAATCTCCAGGGGTCAGCAGATGCAAGCAAAAATTGTATGTTTGGTTTAATGCAGAGTACTTTGAAACAGTGGGTATGACATAGGGTCTAATGAAAATTTTATTGTTTCTTCATAGGTTGCTATTCTCATAATGGAAAAATTAAAAGGAGGTAGAATTATTCCCCTTCATATTTAGGACAGAGGAATTGTCCCAAAGAGTAGAAAGCCTCGATTCAATTCCCTTCTCTCCTTTGTGGGGCAGCAGCCTCTCCTGACTCCCAGGATGATGACCTAATAATCAAGCTGTAGGAAATTCTGCAGGGATATGATCTCAATCTCTCCTTTTGACACCATTTCACTTTGCATTAATAATTAAATTTTCATCACTGGGCTGCTGATGAAAATGGAGGATGATACCAGTTCTGCTACTTTTACTGTGAATCCAATTATTTTCTATTGCTTTTCTCAGAAGTCTGCAAAGATGAAATATTAAGTTATAAGTCACACGAAGTGCTGCATTTAATACAGAAGTACTCCATTTTTTCTTCACTACATGCTTTCCTCTATTCAAAGTCCACTTGAAGACTCTGTATCAAGCACAGAAATTTCATTAAGAACTTCATATGCTTCATGAAAGAAAGAATGTTACACATTTACGTTGTCAAAATGGCATTTTAGGAAACAGGGCATTATTGTTCAATTCCCAAATACATCTCACTTTTGTCTATAGATTTCACCAGTCAATACTCCATTTCAAACGTCCATTAACAAGGTTGCAAACTGACCTGAGCATCTTCAAATGTGTATCTTCCAGGTTCCTTCACATTCTGAGTGGTTTTGTCATAACTTTTTGAATCTAGGTTGATAGCACTCAGTGCACCTGGAGCAAGAAATTCTTGCCAGATTTCTTGGACGCGAGCAGGAACTTCACGGATAGGCCTCTTCTTCAGGTCTTCTACTGCTAACCAGAACCTATGGCACAACACAGCACCTTGACTTCCAGCTCGGGACAACCACTAAGGAAGTGCCCTCATTCTTCCTTGCTCTTAAAAAAGAAATTAAGTAACAGAAGTTTTCATCTAAACATGCTAAAATAAGAAAAACCTGAGTGATTTTATGCTGGGATCAGCATTCTGGTATAGTGTCTCAAGGCACAATCAATGACCTTTGGAAAAAATTATTAGAAGGCTCTTCGTGAGATGGGTAGGAAATCCTTCATTACCTATGGGCATGGGTAACATTCTTACAGGAAGATTTCCATTTAGGCTGGAATTAAACTGAGACTTCATTTTGACTGAACCACAAAAGCTTATATAACTTATAAACTGACTGCTTTTTGACATTCCCTCAAAAACTAACAATTCTTGCTATCTACATGAGTCTCTGAGTCCTACTAAATCCTAAACTCTGTAACTGTAATTTTGTTACCCACAAATCATGCATAAATTGGAAAAGCATTTTTGCTAATTATATTTAACTTCTTTTTTCAGCATTCCATTTATGCTTATTTTTGCTAAAAATGTTGAATGGAATTACACATTCTCTCCTCTGCTGCTGAGCAAACCACCATTGGGCAGCCAAATGCAGCGCAGTCAGTTCACTGTATCCTCATTCACTCTGGAGCAAGATCACTAAAAAGGTCTTGAGCACTTTATGATCATAGCTAACTAGCTATAAGCTTTATTCCATTATTTCTTCTATTGGTGTTCAGACCCTCTCACGGCACAAAACAATCCTAAATTAATTTAGGATCCCATTCTTAGACATGTCTCAGACCACTTAGTTCTCCCGCAAATCCAAGAGCTCAGCTGAAGTTTCACTTTGGTAAACATGCACTATATACCATCACAACTTTTTGTTACTGTTCTGACACAGCTGATCTTATGAAACAGATGAGCTGAGCCTTGAAGTCATTTAACATTGAAATCAGATGGATTATCCAAGGCTTGCAAATAAATTGGGTGCACCTTTAAAATGTGGTTCCAGCCTACTTACACTGTGACATCAACTTAAGCTCTCTTAGCTGAGTTCAACAAGGATGGGATAGGAGAGAGAAACAGTGAAACTGTACAAAGACCCCCAAGAAAGCAAAATGATACCACCCTCAATCTAAATTCTAATTTAATCATTGCAAAACTCTTAAGAGAGGATAGTAAAGCATAGCAAACCTTAGTGTTCCTGCTAAAAGATATTCTTCACTTGAGAACTTTTACCTTTCCAGAAGTAATTATTCCTTCATAATCCTGTTTTGGAATTTCTTTGTAGCACAGATGGAGGAAGCTGTGCTCATTTTCCACAAGCCAGTATGGTCAGCTTCTCTCTACCAAGAAGACTATTTTAGGTATTTCTACAACCTTCAATTTCAACAGTATCTAAGCACAATTTTTCCATCTAAGATTCTACAAGACATGGAGAAGCATTATTGTGCCAGTTTTGCAAATATATTAATAATGTAATAATGTGCAGTGGTTTCTCCAAGGTCACAAAGGGGGTCTGTGCCAATAGAACTCCAGTTTCAAAAATTCTGGGTAGCATCACTTTTATACATGAACCACAGTGTGAATTGAACGTAGTTTTTCACAGAGCCTGGGGATGTATCCTGAGAATCTGACGGCAATGCAGCAATAAGAGAGGCCTCATAACTCGAGTTTAAAAACTGCAAAGCTCACAAACTCTATTTCAGTCCACTCTCTCAAATTTGGGCAACCTACTTTGGTTTCCTTAAGCTGCTTTCGATATTTGCATTTAAAAGCACGTATCCTGCAGTGCTAACCCCTTCAAGTGCATCTTCTGGGATTGACTGGTTACTCATGTGTCTCCAAGTCAGGTAAGGAATACAAAAATGAAAGGGAAGGATGCTCTTTGTAAACACACATTTTCTATCTCCCTGCAGACACCCTGCGGATCCAGCTCCAAGATGTCATTTCCTTGTTTATTCCATTGTACCCCTGCCAATACTTCTGGAAGTCACCACAAACATGCCTCAGGATGCTATTTTCTTCTGCAAGCAAACTCTTTTCATATAGTAGGTCATGCTCAATTATGGGGAAATAGATGTTAGATAAATTTCAATAAATTCAGCTTCTATGCTTGCAGCATAGAATAGGTAGATTGCATAGACCCATTCTTACAGGCTGAACACCTGATAGATTAATTTAATTTTACCCTTCTAATAATAGCATTCAAAGACTACTAAAAACGTGAAGTTCTAAATATAGAAATCTCTCTAAAAGTGGGAAGAATTATGATTTCTGTGTTATGTCATGTCTAGGGAGCTTATTTCACAGCCAACACACATTTTAAGATTTTAATCTACTTACTTATCTTTTAAGAAAAAAATCCTGCCCTCCTCCCACAGAGAGTTGAATTAAATATTCAAAGTGAGGAAATTGCAAAAATAAGGCTGCCCTCCTCTTGCATTTTCAAAAATAACTTTGTCCAATATCCCATGGCAACCAATAGCACAGATGAAGTTGAAATGGAGTCAGCAAGACCTCAGCACAGGGCTTTAAATCCAAAGAACTCCCCTGTACCATTTTACAGCTCTCTGCCTCATGAATGTTACCAGAGCAAGGGAAGGCTCCTGTAGCAAAATGCAGAGTCTGCAGCACTGTGTGCAAGGGCAGGAGAGAGGAGAGGGGGAACTGCATTTCTGGACAATGATATACACAGACTCAGAGCTACTTTGTGTAAGGAACTGGAACTCAGCCTGGCTGCCCTTGGATGAAACTGCATCTCCAGTTGGTGGAGGTTTGCTCTTGCATTGGAGACCCTCTGTAGAAGATGCTCAGCACTGTTTGGACAGAGACCTGAGTAGCTAAGTGTAAACCTCGCTGCTGTCTTCTACCCCAGCATTTTGGACAGACAGACACCCCCTGCCACATGCTGGGTCACACAGCAGTCACACAGCAGAGTGAGGGTGTGGAGAGTATGGCAGTAGAACGCCCAGCCACAGGGACTGGTGGAACACATGTTGCAAGCTATCTGGGGATTATATCCTCCAGCTGGATTACTTTCAAAGCCACAGTGGCCTCATGGATAAATAGCACAGCTGCAACACAGCTCTGTCCCATTAACTGACCTAAATGTCAGGAGCAGCCAGATCCCAGACCAAGCCAATCAGCTAAATTTAGCCTGTAGGAACAAAGAGTGAGAGAAAGGCAGTGGTTCTCCATGAAATGTGTGAGGTACAGTTAATGTGGAGACAGTGAAGTGGGGGTTACGTGGACTTTGCACTCAGTGTGTGTGACACAACAAGTCAGTGGCCAGACCTTATGGCATTTTCAGAAAAAGCAAACAAAAAGCTAAACATACTCTAAGAATAAAATCACATAAGGTTTTTTCTGGGGCAAGAAACACTGCTCTCTGATTTCTAGAGTCCACCTTCTTGCCAACTACAGCTTCAAGCTTCAAGGCATAGTAGAACTGAAGGATTTCAAGAATATGACAGGGAAAATCATTAAATTTTGCAACTCGTTCCTTCTCATCTACTCTGCAGAAATGGCAATATTGCTGGAACTTGGCATTCAAGCTTGAGTCTGAATGAGAAATAACTCACAGGCAATTTCAGCTTTGAGGATTAAATTTTGGTCTAGTTATTAGCACCCAAAACAGGGCCTCATAATCACCAGTGTAAAGGATAAACATCTCACAAAATGTCAGCTTGCAGGAAGATGGTTAAACAAAAGTTATTGAGGGAAAACGTCTAAATCTAGCAAATTTCTCAGTCCCTCTCTTCTCTTCCTGGATAACAAGAATGGAAAGTTCCTTTTTCCTATTTAATCACACATTATAGAGCTAATAAATGAGCATCAAAGGAAGGGGCAAGGGGCTTTTCCTTCAGAGTATCATGGAACCTAATCTGGCACCACTCTCCCTTCACTAACTTGAGAGGTTTTTGTAGTCTCAGAGCTGCTTTGGAGATCACACCCCCTGCAATACTGCATAATGACTTAGACAGGCTTTCAGGTTGGCAGGTCGGAAATTATTTAATCTTTACAGACTGCAACTCCTACAAAATCAGTTGGGAGCAAACCTATAGCCAGCATACAAATACTAATTTTCCAAAGAATTCTGCTGCATTACAGACAAAGGAAGGATAATAATAGGAATACAATTTCCTACAAGAATTAAAGAAATTAGGTTTCCAGGTGCCAGGTTGCAGTTAGATTGATTTCATAACATCACTCTCTTTGAGAAGTCCTTTCTTTAATACTTGGACAGCCTTGTGACCAAGTTCAACAGCACTGGATCATGCTCAAGCTTTAGTCTTGTGAATTTTAAACAATGGTCACCATTTTGTAATAGGCAGTGGGAATTTCATAAATCTATTATCCAAATCATATGTTACTTCAGCTATTTTTTTCTGTGTATAGAGCAGCACATAAAGCAAGTCCTCAAAAAAATCTGCATGGTAACAAGAGACCACAAGTCAACCTGCATTAGGTGAGTGCAGAATCCAACCTGCAAACTGTAGTCACACTGTAATGAAGTTACTGCAGTGGCAGAACTGTTGAGACAGTTTTATTCCTTTGCTATGCTTTACAACAGCCCTTCAGAGAGTGAAATACTATTAAGCCCCATTTACAGGCAAAGAAAAAAGCACAGAAATAGAAAGTAAGAAGGGGAAACCTGGTTATATTCCTGATCATTGCACAATTCTTAGTATTAAATCATGGCTCAAGTTCCTTCATCCCTTTTGTGTTCCTTAAGACAGGATCTGTATCCACCAAGAATGATATTCTCAGCCAGCTTAGACACTCTCAGCCAAAGTCAAAGTAACAGTAATACTTTTTGCTGTGTAAGACCATTGCACTTGAATAGAAATGGTGTATCTGGTAGACTTATCATTTTGGTATTTCTTTCACCAGCATGAGGTATAAGACATCTAATCCACTAACACCAAAGCTCCTGCCATGCCTGCAGTCCCTGCTGTGTCCGCTGTACTCGGCCTGAATGCGGGGTCCCAGCTGCCTACCCAGCTATGGGCTCGGCAGTGTTCTACATTTTATTGTGATTTGATCTGAAAAAGTACAAGAACCAGCAACTGATTTGAGTTGAATTTGTTGCAGCGGGAAGGTGTGGGTGGACATAATTATTTTTCTCAAGGTGACTGTCACAATAATTAAAAAAAAAAATACCACTAAAATCCCCCACAAAAATTACCACAATGGAGTTAACAAGTGAGCAAGGAAAGCTGTGGTCTTCTAAGGTTTTATCAGTGGTAATGCTTGAAATCATCAAGCTTTTCACTTCTGTTATTGATGTCTAAAATATTTTGACAGCCATACACAACAAGCTTTACGAATTCATGTTTTCTAACCCAACTTTACTATGTGAACCTAATGGTGGATTGATTTATCTACAGCTTGAGAATTTACAAATATAATTATGAGCTTCTGAGACAGTTTTCCTTTGGTTAATTATCACAGAAAGCACCTTTTCAGAGCAAATGTATCCCCTGCCTGGACTGTAAGATCATATTCACCATTACTCAGATATTATATTTTATAATGCCAATATAAGACTTTAGAGGGAGAGACAGAAGAGTAGATAACATGTCAAGGAATCATCGCTGAACAAATTTCTTGAGGGAATTTTTCTGGATCAGTTACTTGCAGTTTGCCTATGGTTAGTGTTGTAAATAGGATTAGATGAAAGAGTTAGGGATTATGTGGGTAACAGTCTAGTTGGCAGAGAGACAAATTAATCACAGAAAAGCGTCAGAAACTGCAGCACACACTGGGCTCAATGGGTTCATGTTTGAACAGCTGCTCTGCATAACAAATTACCAGGATGCTATTTAAATTATTTTTTTTAAAATTACCTTTCCTTTCCTTGGTTTTATTCTGCGCTTTAAAAATTCATTTTACCAATTGGACTTTTTAATAAGAAAAATCTGTATCTGTGACTAATAAAGTCATCAGCATACACATACAGTTCAGGCTGTATTGTGGTGCAAAGTTAATGCTTGAATATGGACATGGCCAGCAACTTAAAGAACTCCAGCTCCAATTATTCTGCTGACAAATTTAAATTAACAACATGGAGATCTGTGCAATTACTTGGCATTTATAAATCAACACCATAAATATTAAATGCCTCTTTTAAGATGCTACAAAAGCATAATTTTAGTATGAATGGCTACGCTTCAACACTTTAGAATGAGAATTGGCAAAGGAAAAAAGTAGGTTAGGATTATTCTGAGGTCTAGAACGTAAATGCAAATAGGATTCTATACTACTTATGTTATTGGTGAATGGAAAGTGATACAGATGACATCTGACAAGAAGGTGGAATTAAGAGAAAAATATGTTGCCTGTATTTTTGTACTATGTTCAGCCTAATTTGTCTGTCTATAGAAAGGCTGTTATTAATCTCTCTGAAATAACTCTTACTGAAATATTAATTTCTTCAAACAGATAAAACCTGCTATTAACCAAAGGATGGACTATAATTTTTAAAATAAAAAAAACTTTTCTCCTCAAAAAAGTAATTAAAATTAATTCTGTAAATATACTTTTAAAAATGTACCCTCCATGCTTCATACACAAGGAACACTTTTCCATTTTTCAATTAGTGAGGAATTTGAGAGCTAGATGTCACCCTACTTCAGCTGTGTCAGATCCACAAGTACTAGAATATTGGTGGAGATTTTCAAAATTATCTTCAGAAACCAATCAACCTGATGAAAGTCTGTGAATTTTAATTTAGGTCCTTTATTTATTTTTAAACTTTTTTATTTTCATTTTGCCTTTCTCATAGCATTTGACTTAATAAAAATATTGAACAGGCTCTGAATGAGTCAGATTTATACCTTTTTAACAAGACAAGCTGAGAGAAAATTCTTCCATGAGTAGTTCGACCAAAAGTTGAACATGAATGGAAAAATATGCTTCATATGAGACTCTGTTAACTACATGAATATGTCCCTCGGCCTGTACATGAAAGCAGGCAGCAATCTGGATGAATTAATTCTAAAAGGTGAGGAAAATCTTTGAAAGGGTCAAAAAATGAAAAGAAAAGTATGAGAAAAAAAAAACAAACAAACAAAACAACAAAGTAAAAACACCATATGTCTTATGAGCTAATTAAAAATAAAGTAGCTCTCATTTACCTTAAATTTTCTGAACTGAATTCTGACTCCAAGAATTTCAGAAACTGCTCTCTTCCCACAGGGTCTTTCAAAGCTTCATCCATGCCAAATCCCCATCGTTTCACCCTCTGCTGTCCTGGCTCTTTGCTACAGAAGTAAAAACAACAGAACCCGAAGTGAGCAATATTTCAGTGTTCTAGTAGTCTGTGTTCATAATTTACACTAAGCCATAAAGTTCCATAGTTTTCTCACTTTTTAGAGTGTTCACATCTGTGCAATGTTCAGCAGTGAGCAAACAGACCATTAGTACTTACAAAGGATGAAGGTAATACACAGAAGAATAAATATTTCCACCTATGAATGTTATCGGTTTTTAAAAGATGTCTCTTTTTTTTTAACCATACTAGAATCCTGGGAACTGGTTTCTGTAGCATTTCACACAGATTTATTAGCCCATAGCAGTTCCCATCTTACCAAACTGTAACACTGGGAAGACCAAAAGGGTACTGCATTGCCCTTCTACCTCAGTATTTTCCTGCACTACCTTTGTCTGAAATCTTCCCATTCCAGAAAAGCATGTTATACCCCCTTACTTACAAAGAAATAAAATTATATACCTTGTCTCCAGTTCCCAGAAGGTGGTGTCATCTGATATCCAAGGGTTTGAGGGATCAGGGGGCACAAGAAAAGGGTCATATTCCAAATACTGCTCTGTATAAGCTAATAGACTAGGAAAACAAAAGCATCCGACATTGTCACGTCAGGAGGCGAGGAAACCCCACCAGGTCACCCCAGATAACAAGTTACCTTGCATCAACCCAGCCACAGCAACTGTGTGGGCACACACTCAGAAGGCAGCTGCAAGCTCAGGGTGAAATAGGTTTGCTCGAGCCATTTAAAGGTGAACCACTGGAGAAGGAGTGGTGGCTCGGGTCTACCAAGTGTAGACATAAAGTAAGTTTCCCTAATACTTCCACATAGCTCCATTTAAGGTTCCTTTAGGCACTAATAAATTAGATCATATAACCTCTTTCACACACATTTGATTTCATAAAGGAACATGTTTTATATCCCTGTGGTTTTAATCATCAGTTCCTTTAAAATCTGTTCTAAAACACAGCTTGTTACACAGCTTATATTTATTAGCCCTGCAGCTGCTAGTACTCCTTTTATTTTCTCTTAAATATAAATAATATTTTTATTATTTCCTAATCAAAGGGCACTATTCCCAAGTTTATTTTTTCAAAAATAAGCCAATTTCTTTTTTCACATTTTTTTTTATATTCAGGAATTGGTCTGACTCATTTGCACACAATAAAAATTTTGCTTGTATTCCTGTAATTTACATCTCCCGTTGTCCTTATACATGCTTGCTGTTTCCTTTGGCCTCATAACTTTTGTCAAATTATTGACAAGTGAGGAAGACTATTATTTCTTTTCAATTCCTATTATAGGTAGTGTGCATGATTTACTTTTCAGTAAACAAAAAAACTTAATCTGCTCTCTTTGTAAACAAATATGTATATGTATTTGCATTTGTATGCACACATATGCATAAATAAGTAGACATATCAGAAATGTACATGAGAAGATGAAGAGTAATTTGTATTAGGCTTAATTTCCTTTATTAAGCCCTATGCAGCACAATTTTCTGCAACATTGGGCTTTTTATTTTATTTGCTTTCTAACCCCTTCCTGACAAATATTTGCCTTATTAGGAGATAGATTCCTACTAGTGTTACATCTCTGACCCAAACTGAGCCCAAACCCGCTTGGTCAAGCACTGACTGAGATCCATGACAGTCAGTTCCCTTGGTTCATCAGTCATTGCTCTTTTGAAATATCAAAAGAATAACCCCAGATCCACTACTTTTTAGCCTCCCTGCCAATGAAAGGTGAAACTTGTGATCACTTGGTCAGAGGCTCTTTCAGTGACTCGGGTTTATCAGAAATGTATTATGGAATATCTGGAGTATTTTTATCACTAAAAGAACTTTATATTTCTCCACTTAAAGTAAACTCTCATCAGCTATTTCTATGACATCTGAGCTCCCATGTCTGTGAAGAGCTATTTGCTGCGAATAGCTCTTTAAAACTATTTCATACTGACATTTTTCCCAATAGTTATCAGTCTAACTGAAAAAAACAGAAAATGTGACAATATACGTACCTCTCTGCAACTTTTGACATTTTTAATCTATGTCTGTCTAATTGCATTTGCCAGTGCTTAATCTGCAAGAAAGGAAGGCAAAGAGTTTTATGATTAATTTATTGCTTGACTCCATTTCTATAACTTTTTTTTATTAGGGCTGTAATTGAACTGTAATTTATTCTACAGCATAGAAGAGAAATATATCTGAATTAAAACAACATTTCACCAGTGTAGTTCTAAAATAAATGGAATTTAGCATTAAAGGGAAAAGATCATACAGAGACAAAAAATGTGCCCAATATAACATTTTCCCTAAAGATTCAACAACAGAAATCCAATTAGCCTTTTTATAGATTTTTGAAGAGAACTAATAGTTCTTCAGACATTTACCTTCTCCAAATTCTAAGATCTCACAAAAGATTAAGAAAGCTTTAACAATAGATAAATGTGTGACCCCATACGTGCATACATGGAGTGGTAAGTGTACCCCCAAAACTCAAAACTGTGCTGAAAGAAGAGCAAGCTCTCCACACCTGAACAGTCTAATGGGCTTAGCTATACAAAGAACCCACTCACTGGCCTACTTCCCCCTGCCTTTAGATGTTTAATGCATTATACAAAAAAATTCAGGTTTTGTCTCATTAGTTTTGATGAAGTCACATGCCTAAATCCATATATCTTGAAACAAGGAAAAGGTTTATTAAATGTTTGCTATAGCTGTTTTAAATAACTTCCCAGTTACAATATTTTTTGTTTTATACCTACTTTCCTAAAAAGTCAATTTAAAAGTACATGTTTGTAGTTATGTTCCAAACCTCTTGGTGTAGCTCGTCTTCTGTGGGTGGCTTAGACTCTGGCACTGGCGTGTGGGTAGGGCTGTGACTTCGAATGTCATTTTGCAAGCCATAGACAGACTAAGCAAAAAAATATGGAACAATGAGAGTTGCTCTCAGACAATGCTTTCTACACACAGTCAGTGTTTAGTACATTGTGGTCAAGAAGTTAGCCAGGATCATCTTTTCCTGAGAAAACTGCTGTAACCCACGCACTCAGGTAAAACTGTGCTTCTGCACTAGAGTGTAAAATAAAGACTCCCAAACTCCCACAAATCCATAAAGCCACAGGACAAAGGATCTACTTTTATTAGGTCTCTATATTAGTGTCATAATAAACATGGGGAATGACACTGAGGGATGCTATTACAGTAAAAGGAGATGACTGGTAGGTGAGGTATCGTGGAAGGTACACTAACACAAGGATTATTTGGATGACTCCCAAAACTGCAATTACTGTCTGGTAAATTACACTAATCTGGACCTTCTACTACCATAAATAAGCCAAGCTAAAACTTTCTCTAAATCCACTTTCCTTCTTAAAACATACTTTTCTATGGGTCAACATGAAAATGTACCTCAAAGGAAGTACTTTAAAGTGGGAGTCAATCTACATGGTTAAGATGCAAAGGATTAAAAACGGTTGAGCCAATCCATCTGTACAACCCTAGATATATTACACTCTAATTACAACCTAATTTAGATAGAGCTAATTTCTTCCACAATTTCCAGTCATCCATTTTGGGCATAATTGTAAAAAAGAGACACACTTTTCATTAAGACCAGGACAAGAACTGCTGTTAGAGTTTACGCTGAATTTTAATTTTTTTCTATTCCTTAATTACTGATTACTGGTTACTGGAAACATTTTAATATGCTTTATTCAATCTACTAAACAGCAGGAATGAAGCAAAAGTGAATTTTATGTTCAAAATCTCTTTGTATTTCTCCAAAATCTTATGTGATAGCATTTACTTAGCATTAGCAAATTTGTAAATACTAATTCAACTAAGAGCTTATGAAATATTAACATATGTTCATGCAGCATATTGTTCCTTGCAGCTGTAAGAAAAAAATGCTGTAAGAAATGATGGAAATTCATGCTATAAATTTCCTCCACCTCCTGCTTTTGATATAATAACAGTACTTACCTTTCTTGTTTTATGTGGATTTCTCATTCTTGAAGATTTTTTTATATCCACTTCAGTAGTGTTTACACAGCCAGGCTATTAAAAGAAAGAGAAAGGAAAGCAAAGGGCTAAATCTGGGAAGGAACTTCACTGAGATGCTCCTCTTCAGTGTGCAAGACTGAAAAATAAATTCCATACCATGAAATTGAAATAAAATAAATTCCCAAGGCAACAGAAACCAATCACACGTTTCTGCTTTGGTTTTGCCAAGGAAGTCATTTATTACATTCTAGCTATCCCTCCAAGAAGCATGGTTGACCTAATGAGACAAAATGAAGAGAATTGTGCAATATTCACCTCACATGTGAACCTCAGGATCCCTTCAGGAGCATCTGCTTTTGGGTCAATTCTTAAAGAGGATCTTCTTTTAAAATGAAATGAAAAAAAAAGTACCAAAACGGGATTTGCTTCTTGAGAAAAGAAAGGAAAAAAAAACCAAACCAAACCAACAAAACAGGCTTTTGCAGCCTAACCAGAAGACTGACAGCCTAAATAAAATTACTCTCAACACATCCCATTTGGGTTTCATTGGTTCATTCTCACAACTCTGGAGCATCCCAAAGCACGCAAGCACTCTAGTTTCTCCTAATTCATCTTCCTTTGACACTTCCCTCTAAGTACAAAATCTGTGTGTAAATCTGGTTTTTACCCTTAGCTGGAAAGAACTAATAAGTGTTTTGCTCTCAGGTGAGTTTTATCTATTGATTTTAGAGGGATTACATTTGACACTGAAATGTACAAAACTACAAAATCTGCTCTCTAGTGGGAGCAAATTTTTAGTGAAAGTAGGTTGGGGTTTTTTAATGGGAGTAGCTAGGTATTGAATTTACTTGCCCAACAGCCAGGATGGACTTATTATCACACTAATGATACAACCTCTGTCTTCTTATCATAATGTAAAATGTGACTGTACGTTTTCAAAGACAAAATTTTAAAAATTGCTTATATAGGCAGGGTTAAGAAAAAAATAGCTTTCATTAAACAGAGCAATGGTATTTTGCCTCTGGAAAATATTCTAAACAACAGACTGATATTTTTTAATCCAGCATGGGGGGGGGGTTTAAATTAATAAATAAATAAGTTTCTATTTTAAAGTAAGAAATTAGTGTGCCTTTGATCATATTACATTTGCAGTAGAAAAGATTCCTCACTGCTAACAACAAATATTCTTAAGTCTGCATCTGACACAGTAGGTACCCTTTTGGTTCTGAACAAAAACGGGCATTTTTAAACTCAGAAAGAAAAAACAGGTTGAAAAATACAAAGTTCTGCATGATGGTCAATTTAAAAGCAGAAAGCAATTTCCCAGGGCAGTAGACTGAGATATGAAGTATAAAAAACCCCAGTGCATCACCTTTAGGATTACAGCAGCAGCTGGCAGTGAAGAAGACAGGGGCTTTAACAACATCTACAGCCTCTGAATATAACAATTTAAATAGCAGGCACACTTACGTAAGGCACAAACTGTTATTTGTTCAGTTTTCAGTTATGGTTTGCTAAAAGCATGTCCTAAAAATGGAGAGGGGGAGAAAAAAAAAGGCATAAACCTCATCTGAAGCCTCTTATTTTTAAAGATTTCAAGCCCACCAGCAGTAAATTGGTATGGACAGAACTTGCAACTTGTCTGGGTAACTTACATGCCAGAACTGTGCAGATTGATGCAAAAAACACAAGAAATTCTGGGGGATTTTTAGAAATGAAACCAGGGCAGAGCTTTTGCTGGTTGCAAAGAGGCCGATCCCAGCACTGCCCTCCTACCACAGCCAGTGGATGCTTCCTGACACCTGGCTGTTTCAAACCTCTCCTGCTGAAGTAAAGCTGCTCTGGCAGGGGCATGCAGCAGGGGCTGTGTGGGGAGAAACTGGACCAAGGTGGGACTGAAGAGAAGCTGACAGGAGAGCACCTCCAGGCAGGGAGAGGCAGAGAAGTATCAGGAAGCTCTAATGAAGAAGGGGAGGTGGCTAAAGGGTGTATCAACTACTCTGACAAGCTGGGGTAGCAGCAGGAGTTTATATATCACTACCTCTATACAATACCATTCTCATAACTTGATTTAAATTATATGACTGGAAGTACCTAATGCAGCTTGGGCCACAATTTATGTTTTCTTCTCAACAGAAGTATATATATTAAATTATACTTGATATAAGATGAGTTTTATGGTTTCTCTGGTGCTGATGAATTTCATTTGCCAATATCTAGGAATAAATATCAAACATCTTTTCAGTTAAAATAAACACAAAAAGTTGCATTATGTGAACATTTTGCTAAAATAACTCAGTCTTTGTGGGAAAACCTTTGCTGGACAACATTTAATTTTATTTGTATGCCCTCGATAACATAATAACTATGTGTTTGAATACAATTATAACCAGCTGTGTTTTCTTTTTTGTGTTGTTTTTTTAACTGGACTACCATAGTTCAAATAGTGAGATGCCTCTCAGAGTGCTCTGCTGCAAGATTCCCATTTAGTGTGTGGTATATAATTTGCATACTAATACTGTAAATAATTTTCAAACATATTTCCTGGAAGACTTGAGAACTCTTCTCTATGTGTAAATAGAATGCTTATTTCTTTCAGGAGTAATATTTTGTGTGAAAACAATTTTCCCTCAACGCGCACAGAGGAAAGCCTCATGACTTTGTTGAAATTATCATACAGCAAGATCATAACCAGGGCAGAATGTGGTCCTCATCAACTTCTAAATATCTGGGTGAAAAACTGTCATACATTCACTTAAAGTTTTTCATCCATCTATTAGCATGTCCTTGTCTCAAAGTGCAAATGCCTTTGTATTAACTTACTTCAAAGGACAGGTCAGTCCAGTCGTGATAAATTCACTGTTGATATAAATGGATACAGACAAATAATATAAAAAACCCCACATAGAGAGGAATTTTAATCCCTGCTTCAAATATTGGATAACAACGTTAGTATGAAACCCAAGCAGCACCACTTTCTCTGCTGCTGTAGGAGGATGCATACCAGGATTCTGCTAAGAAACACAGAGGAAGGAAGAAGTCTTGTCTGCAAGCAGAGGAGGTACCAGAATGTACATGCTTTGATCTGGCTATCACCAGCATTTGAAGCAACCATCTGAGAGTATGCTGAGTTTAAAAAAATCCACTTGGTAATAATATTCTTTCCGTGATAACTGTGGCAACAGTGAAATAATTAATTAAGCCCTTGTAATAGTGCTACAGTGTATTAATTTTATGAAACCTGCAACAACTCTTTGGAAGAATTAATTATTCACATAAAATGGCACGCCTGAGCCATGGTATATTTCCATCCAAGTAGTGCAGAGTACAGAGTATTTTTAGTCTGCTTGCTGTACAAAGTTGCACACTCCAAGTATCCTTTTTATTGCCTGGCCACATAGCCCAAATCAACTGCTGTCAATGTCTTTTTTGTATAAAAATCTTTCTGCTATGATGTGCTTGTAATTCTAAAAAGTGAAAAACACTCAGCAGAGAGTAAATTAATATTTATAAATAGGTCAGCTGAAGTTTTGATGTCTTTTTATTTTCTTTCCCAAAGAAGACAGCAATTTAACTGTGAATCTACTTAAGCCAAAATAACCAGAAGTTTTCTTGTATCTGAGACAAATATACTCCTGTATGTGGGAGGGAATAAGCTCGTGCATCCCGATAGGCTGGGTGCTGTCTGTCTGTATCGCTGCTCTGTAGGAAATGATCTGAAGGAGAAGCTGAACATGAGTCAGCAGTATCTCTTTGCAGCAATGCAGACAAACCACATACCCAGCTGCATTAGCAACAGCTCAGCCAGCAGGCAAAGTGTTTATTTCTCTCTACTCAGCACCACAAGGAAACTTCTGGAACACCAAGACTGCTTTTGGGCCCCACAAACAACACAAGAAATATGTTCCAAATGGGAAAATCCAGTGGAGGAACAGACTTTTTTTATGCTTGCCAAAGGGGAGAGCTAACCATTGTCTTTAGTGCCTACAGGGGGGCTTAGAGAGATAGACCTTTTCCAAGGGCGCACTGTGGGGGGACAGGAGACAGTAATCTGAAATTGCAGTAAAGGAATTTCTAGTCACCTATAAAGAAATATACTTCACAGTAAGAGAGGCTATGGAATGTCCATCCTTGGTGATTTTCAAACCTTGTTTGACCCAAGTGCCTGGAAAATCTGATTCACCTTAGAAGTTAGCACTGCTTTGAGTGAGAGGTTGGACTAGAAGACCTCCAGAGGCCCCTCTGAGCCCACACTTCTGTGGTGCAGCCTACTCTTCACAAGCTGCAGAGAGTGAAATTCAAATTATCCACTTCACAGAACACTCCAATCAAGTATTCACATTGGTGTGAAATTCATCTCTCTGCCTTCCCCACCCCAAAACAGCAGAGTGGAAACAAGACTGGTATTTGCTTCCTTGCTGCTGCCCCTGCCCTGTAGCACCCTGTGGTGTGTGCTCAACCAATACAAACAAACCTCGGGTTGATTTAAGGAAATGTAATTTCACAGTGTCTTTAGCTAAAAATACATAGGTGCTATTTAAAATAATTACCTCATTTCAATATGCACACCCTTAAATTCAGAGTTCATTAAAGCAGTAAATATTTAGGTAGATTGATTCACATACCTTATGCGATTTCATTGCATTTCAGTGTCAACACACTGTGAAATAGATATTTTTATCTGTTTTGCAGGCATGGGCTAACCTGTTAAGTGTAATTGCAAAATAATAAATTTCAGTATCTCCAGGCTCTCAGAATTTAAAGACTTTAAATTTAAATTAGGGATCTGGGTACAACATGACAGGTCTCTTTCACAGGAAAAGATTAAGTCAGACACACAAACATAAGAAAAATCAGAGTCTGAAACCTGTCTGTTACATTATGTGAAACAGAAGATTATAACAAAAAAGTAAGCTTAAAATTTGAAATTTTCTGAGCATCAAATGTTAGAGTTGGCTCCTGCAATAATCTGTTTTGCTATTTCTGTCACTGATGCTATTCCTGTCATTTTTCTAGGAGTCTTCTAACCCTCAGCAGTAACTATTCATATCACTCACTTTCTAAAGTACAGAAAAGAAGCTAATTAAGCAGTGGGTGATAAGCAGAACAGAAACATTCTTTTTCATTTGTAGGTTTTCTATTCCAGTTGTACAGCTATCTGAACAGTGCATAGTTAAAAATCAAGGGGAGAAGATTATAAAAAAGAAGTGGAAGATTACAAAATAAAGAAACAAGGCAAAAAAGAAATCCAGTGGCACTCAGCTAGAAAAAATCAAAGGAGATACTAGCTGGAAAAATACCCAGTTTGACTCTGGTTATGTGGGAAAGATTATTTTTTCTCATACCTAGTCTAGCTTCAAAGGAGACATTAAAATCCTGTATTGAGTAAGTTGTCAATAATGGCTAAAACTGAGGCTCTCATAAAGAAAGACACAAGCTCCATTCTCCTGCAATGCAGCAATTTTTCATTTCACTGAGATGAAAGTTATTCAAGTGGGCAGAGCCCACTAAGGCTTGAAGGGAAAAGTTGAGGTTTAGGTAATGATTATCAGGGTATTTTGGGATTTTATCTCGTTTTACACACTTCAGGGTCAATGAATAAAGAGGCTTTTCCAGTGGAAGAGCTGCACTATTAATATATTAAAAACTTTGATGGTGCAATAGAAAGTCTCAGAGGAACATTCCAAACATAATGAGTACAAGTGGCCAGGCCTTTAACAGGATTTGGAAAAGCAGCTATTATCTTAAAGTCCAGTCAAAGGACAGCAAAACTTCAAACTCAGATGCAAATTTCAGAAAATGTGGTTTTTTAAAAAACATAGCTCACTTTATAATTAGCAATCAATGAACCTCAACTAAGTGCTGAGAAAAATAAACCAGAAGCCATAGCTGCCAGAACCTGCAAATACATAGGACTATGTAGTGCTAGTGCTGCTAGGGGACATCTCGCCAGCCTCTGTCATACCACCCAAGGCAGCAATGACAAACCAGTGATCACAGGGACTGGGCTACAGGAACCACTTCCTCTTGGTTAGAAAAAGATACTGTTACGTAAAACTGCAGAACCTAATCGTAGGTTAATTTACAACCAGCTAGGTGTACCTAATCTGAAACACTCTTAGGAACTTTATGAGCCTCCCTAAAAGTGTATGAGTTAATTACTATTCCCATTTGATTCAGCAGTTCTGTGAAAATAACTCTGAGAAATCAAGTGTGTGAACACTGGGACTTGACAACGCCTCTAGTAACAAGACCCCCAGTAAATTAGC
Source organism: Rhipidura dahli (assembly GCA_013399225.1). NCBI lineage: Eukaryota > Metazoa > Chordata > Aves > Passeriformes > Rhipiduridae > Rhipidura > Rhipidura dahli. Next base: position 640,147 of record VXAC01008839.1, read on the forward strand.
AGATGTCTGAAGAAAGGAAAAATATTATGCTGAGTTTAAGTACTAGGACACAAGGGGTGGGGGTTTTTTTTCATTACATAGTATAATCCCATAACTACAAACGATAAACTAAATTGGATGGGTCTAGCTACTTAATAATTGTAGTTTATAATGCTATAGTACTTGGAGTTTCATACACATGTATAGTAGTATAAAATATGAAACTATCATATTATATGCTACCTGTAGTAGTACCATATTACAAGCTTCTGCACAAAAAATTTTAGCCCAGCCATCTCTCTGAAAACATGCCCTTTTGGTTCAGTTGTGCAGACTGACAAACAAGCACTGTGACTGGACTTCCCACCTGCTGTAAAGTCACATGTGAACCTCAGGCTTTTATGGAGGTCCCACTTGCATTATAGTTCCAATAAGAAGCAAATAAAGAGAGACTAATATTTGGAATATAGTCCAATGGCCATGGTAACCACAAATGTAAATTGTAATAAGTATGTAAGTTTGACTACTACTTTGGAAAGAACTATCAGGACTTCACCTCTCTACAACTCCAGACCAAACTTCTAAAATTAGCACTTAGCTCTTCCTATGGACTCTTGTCTGTTAGAAATTACCTCTTTTGAGAAGCACAGCTCTACCTTTCAATTACCACCTTTGAAACATAATTTTTAGGAAGGAAATCCCAAGATTTTTCTCAAGTACAGAGTCTACACAAGCAAAATTCATATTTCATTTCTAGAGGCCTCATAAATTTGGCAGATAATCAGGGAAAAGTTATTAAAACATGCTTGGTCTACTCATTAGATATTTTCAATATCCACAGTCTTTTCATTATGTATGAGATGTGTTATGCTTCTAAATACTATCTTTTTGGAACCCAAGATAAGGTAAATAATTTCAATGTAGGGATTCAGTGTGACACTGAAGTAAGTGAATACAACTTGGAACTGGACTTGCATAGACTAACCTCAAATGTGTTCATATTTCTTAATACAAATCCATTTTTAAAGAAGCTATACTTCTGTCAGTATGCTGCAAATATACCTGAAAATAGTGATCTACAGTCAAGTAGTATAATGGAAACAAATTAATTGTACACAGCTTAACCGCTAAAACCAGCTATCAGCTGATAATAATGTAAAACCTACTGGCTTTCAATTAAGTAAATAAAAGCCTTTCATCTTTTCATATTCATTTATTGGACTGATATTTCAGGCCAAAGCATGTTCATTGTAAAATCTTATTGAGCTGCTTCCTTCAAAGGAAAGGATTGTCTTAATTCATAAGAGTTAACAAAAACTTCGTTAGGATTAAGTGTTCTCTTCTGTTGAAGGTTTTAGTAGAGAATTATGCAAATAGCATAGAATGAATTTAAATGCTCAATCCATGTCCTCAAAAGTTAATTCCATTTTGACTCATTAAAGAACAGAGATAAATAATAAGAAGTCACAGATTTATTTTTTAAACTAAAATGAATGAGCAACAGAACCTTATTGTCATACACTAGAAAGAATATTGATTGAGATATAATGAATTTTGCATTTATGCCTAAGTTAAGCATACTGTGGAGACCCCCACATGGAGGACAGAAAACTTGCCATTGGACCAACTACTAAAATCAATACATCCTTTACTCAAGGACTGATTTGAAGATCACTGACTACTACCAAAATAACATTAGTTCCACTGTTGTTCTACAATGGACGTAATCAAAACACGGAAAGGTGTGCAATTAATGGATAAAAGTTCAACTCTGAGTAGTTTCTCTTGTTCTGACAAGACAAATGAGGTTCAAACATCATCAGACAAAGTAGAGACATTTGATCAATTAGTTTGGTCAGACTTTAATTATGTTTGCAGCAAAAAACAAACTCAGTTTGTAAACAGAGTAAACAAACTCAGTCAAACTCAGACAATTTTCAAACTAAGAGCTGGGAAATCTCACTTTAAGCACAGACTTTAAGATCACTTAAAATTTCAAGGATTTTTAGCATCTTTCCAAAATACAGAAACCTACACTGCACCAAATTCCACTTTATACTTATTTGTCTTCTCAAACTAGAGTTTAGATCTTTTCCCTGAGTAGTATCAGACACACAAGAAATTCCACTGGCTGTGCAAACGAAACACAGGAACTATTCAAAGCATGAGAAAGAGAGACACATAGAAATTTTCAAGGAATATAATACTGTAAATGAAACAATCAAATGAATTCATGGAAGAGAGAACAACTTGGACCATGATAGGGATTCTCCTGTTCTCACATACTTTGTTGATTAAGGACAGATCTCATTGGAAGCCGGGGTTTCACCTTACTAGAACAAGATTTAATCACTGGGTTTGTTTTTTTTTAAATAGTAGTCTGTGTGCCACAGAATCACACAATATGCAAAATACATTGAAAAAGGGTGTTAGAATTTAATTCTTGAGACAAGTCATATGAAATTAAACAAGAAGCTGTTGCAAGCGAAAATACTACTGCATTGAAGTTCTATGCTTAATTCTTTCTGCAAGTTGATTTAATTTCAAATTAGTTTTAATTTATGATATAGCATTTCAGGTTTGTAGTGACTGGTTTTCAGAACCAGAAATTGTTGCACAGAAATTAGATCCATTGAATTTTTTCAAGTGGTGTTTAAGTAGTATTCGTTTTATTAAGGGTGATTTTATTTAAAATTATTTTTGCATATGTGAAGATTCCAATATTTGTGACACTGTTGCACAAGGAAACTGTCTAAATTTATGTGGTTTGTTGCCTCTTCTCCTGGGTTGCAGTGTATTCAATTACCATCCTCTTGAGTTGCTGAACCCAGGTGGGGCAGCGTTTCCTTGCCTCCTCCCTCTGGACTGTCTCCCTGATTAATGGCCCATCAATGGCCCTGCCCATGACTGGAGATAAATCCCTCTGGACTGTCTTCTGTTAATGGGGCCATTCACACCTTGCCTCACAACTCATCATCCCATTGTGAGATGCTCCACCCAGATATAATCCTGGATATAATCTGGGATTCTGAACACCACAGACACCCTCTCCACTGGATTTCCAAAGGACAGGAGCTACACAGCCACCACTGGATCTTCCGAGGCTGAGCAGACCCACTCTCCAGGATCATTGCTTCAACAGAACCATCACACCTGCCCTGCTCTCCGGGAGCTGCCAGCACCCCTGCCTGTCCCTGCCTGTCCCTGCCTGTCCCTGCCTGTCCTGTCTGCCCTGCCTGTCCTGCCTGTCCTGCCTGCCCTGCCTGTCCTGCCTGCCCTGCCTGTCCCTGCCTGCGCTGCTCGCCAGGAGCTGCCAGCACCCCTGCCTGCTGCAGCAGTAACTGCACCAAAAGGGAAAGGGCCTGACAGCCGAGAAGGCTGTCACTGTGTTTGTGGTTCTGTTACTTCCATAGTTATTGTTTGTTTATCTTCATATATATATATATGTATTAGTAAAGAACTGTTATTCCTATTCCTCATATCTTTCCCTTAATTAAATTTGGAGGGAAGGGGGTTTGCATTTTCTATTTCAGGGGAGGCTCCTGCCTTCCTTGACAGACAACAGTCTTTCAAACCAAGACACCCCTGTACTAAATAATCAGATTCATTATTGCTTTCTCAATTTTTTTTTTACCCCAAAAAGCAGGAAACTGCTATTTTACAAATTGCATACAGAAGAAATTCAGGTTATTCACGTGAAAAGAAGTGGCAACAGAAAAGTCTAACATGTCTCTGAAAATGTTGATGGCAAAAACAGGTGACATTTAGAAACTGATTATATGCCTTTTGACTTATAAGAAGATCCTTGACAAAATGCTTTGGATTAAAGCAGCAAATTTAGTTCCCACAGATACAAAGATCAGTGTATAAATGTTGCACTTATAAAAAAAAAATTTCCTTATACTTACTTCTTCAGGTTATTTTCCTAGTTTCACACAGATCTGGGTCTTACTCAAAACCATATTGCCATACCATTTTTCTATGTCCTTTCACCATCTCATCAATGAACTATTTCACAACTTGTGATTTCTCAGTTTTAACTTCCAAACATTATTTTTGTTGCACTGTTGCAAGAAACTTGGCTTGTTTCCCCATCTGCCCCACCTTTACTCAAGTATTAGACTAAATAAAAATGCTAAATGCTGTGAGTACAAAATCCTCCACAAAGGTCTAAGTTCGCAGGCCAGCTAGAAGGTTTATAAATATGTGCCACAACTACATGCAAATATGGATCATAAACATTAGAACCATTTTTTGTTACTAAAATTTTGTACAGAAAGGCAATTGTCTGAGAGTGACAATTGCTGGTTTGGCTGCATTCCCTGCCTGCTGAAGAGGTAACTCCCTTGTAAGGATATATGGCCAAACAAGTGCAAAAGAACACATGAAAATTATGTGTGTATATATATCACTAGAGAAGTTGGATGGCATGATTCACAATTGCTTTCTGAAGATGTTCAAAAATTTTCTGAAAATATTATGATAAAGCAGAGAGAAGTGTTCTCTGGCTTAACAAGTGACTGGCCCAGAAAAGTCTAGCAGCAAGTGTGAAAAGCAGGTGTGCACCATCTTATCCAAGGTAAATTCAGTGTTTTGACAAGTCTCTGAGGCTGATCTTGAAGGACAGGATGAAAAAATCATTAAAATGCAAAAGAACCCACTGCCCGGCCCTCAATTCCTGGTAATGTTACAATAACCAGTATGCATTTTGCATGTAGGTCAGATGTCAAGGGTCATGTTCAGATCACATAAATTGCAATTAAAAAATACAAACAGAGAAAATTAAAGTAATGGATACAGAATCTCATGAAAAGAGAGAGAAGCAAAAGGTGGGACAAAGTTTAAAATATTTGAAAAACAATGTTTTCCTAGCTTGGTGCTAGGAAACAATGGCAAGAAACACCCAAATCCAGAAATGATACATATTCTGAATTTTACAACAACATTATCTTAAACCCACCCTATATTACTGCTGTCCTTACTAGACATACTCACCCCAAATAATTTGCTCTCCTGTATTACATCACACTAATATTGCTATTGTTTTTCATTAAAATCATAGAATCACCTAGGTTGGAATAGACCCTTAAGGTCAGCAAGTCTGACCCTTATCAATATTTTACAACAACTTTTTTTCCCAAAGAACCAAAATAATCACCATAATTCAGGAAACCAGTACTGGCAATAGGAAGAGAAGTCCCATGGATTTGGTTTAACCAAGTTATAAATGGCAGAGTGGAAGAAGTTGCTCACACTTTGACTCATGCTCATGCTTTATCAAGTCACACCATGACTAAACCATAGAAGGTGTTTAAAATTTGGAGAGGAACACTCAGAGGAATGTTACACATTTCCCATCTTCATTTTAAAAACAACTGCACACAAACCTGCTAAATGTGACTGTAATACAACCAACACCCTGACTGATGGCAAAGGTCAGAGATGCACTGGAGAAAATGAATTATTCTTTTAACTGATTATGGTTGCAAAGTGTACAAGTGACTTTCAGAAGAAAAGGATACAGAAGAAAAGGATACTTCTCCCATTATCTTCTGAATTAATCTGAGTCTCAGCAAGTACCCAAAAGGCCTTTTTTATTGCACGAATGCATAACTCAGGAAGACAAGTGAATCATTTGTAACAGCAAGACATCAGCTGTCTTGTTTGTTACCTAAAAGAGTTAATTTTACAGCAAGCCACAGCTACTTTGCTCTGACTACATTTGGCGTGGGTTTGAGAATATATCAGAGGACTTACTGCTATAGTACTTGTTTGTCCCTTTTTAACAAGTGTAAGATTATGGGGTTTAAAAAGAGATAATAATTCAGGAAAGCTGAAACAAGTTCTCTTTCAAAGACTTTAATAAGGAGTATGACATTTCTTTTTGAACAAAAGCAGCTTCTCAATTTCTTTCTCTGGAAGTAACTCACTTCCCCAATTTAGCTTGATTTGTTATTGTTTCTGACTAACACCTTAAACCTCCTGACCAATTTTTGCTTATTGTAACAGTCTCTTATCTATAGAAGTTTCAAAATTATGAAAATAATGCCCTTTCTAGGCAGGTGGAAAGAAGAGAAAGACTTTTAAGATATGTTTACTCTGCCATCAAAAAGAGAAATGTATCACTATATGTGAATAATATTAATCGCAGACCTATGCCAGATGCTGGCTCTATCTTAGAAATAACAGCATGGACTTTGTCCTAGGTCTGATGCTCAGGACTGCAAGGGAGCTTTTACAGCTCTCCCTGATACAAATTTCTGTGGTTTTTCTATGGCTGGTATCTGAACTAGTAAAATTAAAACTTCTTGGGGAATGTCTCTGCAGGCTGCAGTGTCTACAGCTGAAGCTCAGCCATACTCTTTTCAACTGCAAGCCAAGATTTTTCTACATAAAGCAGAAATTAGGATTTACAGAAACGACCAAGACTGCACTCTACATACCCTGAAATACACATAACAAGCCTCAGTCTCCCCCCAAAAAACAGAAAAAGAAACCCCACAGGGAAACTGCAATTAAATAAATATTGGAATGGAAACTAAACGGTGAGATAACAAAGCTGTTCTCTTAACAGTCTCTCAGAAGAAAATTGAGGAGATGATTATTTGAATAAAACTCTCCAAATCAAATTTCTCTGGCTCATCTCCAAGCCTCATCTATGACTAAAAACCTAGGAAAAAAATAATGGGCCAGCCAATCAAAAGTAACAGTGACAATGACTTTCAAGAATTTGTCTGTCCCTCAGACTGTGGCATAAATCTTCTAGAACTTCTGCAATCACCTGCAGGGTTGACTTTGATGTGGGAACTATTAAACAACAGTGTTTTTTGAGCCAAATCCTCTTTACATGTCAAACCTTGATTCATTTCTCTTATTTGAAACTCATGGGTCACAGTGACATTTCTGATTCCCAAATCATGCTCTTTCTCTGCATGGCCACTCTCCTGGTTTCACTGCCATACAGCTGTGCTCATGTCTCCCATTCCTGTAGTGAACTGCTGCACTGGCCTTTAGGAATGATGGCTTGCTTCCCTCTTCTGCCCCTTTCATTAACTTAAAGTTGAAATACAATGCAAAAGTAATATTCATAGATTATAATTTACATGTAAGGCTTCTGTATCAGCACTGTAGCTAGGTAGGTAACAAATAAAGCAATAAAGCAACTAAGGACCAGGAGACCTGCAAGAATAACCTGAAAAAATATTTATTGACTCACCAACCAACCAACCAACAATAATGAAACATTTGATGCTCAAAACTCATTTTCAGTAAAAAAAAAAAAATGCATTGGGGTAGATTTGGAATTGTGTTTTCACTACCCCTAGCCTCTGAACTTTTACCAAAAAGTGAAAAACTAATTAAAAATAAGCATTATACACAGATTCTCATCCAAATATTACCTTTAAAAACAGTTTTAAAAATTTAGCTCTCCGGAGTTACACTTTCTATAAGTTTTTGGGAGGCCTTTGAGGGGCTTGAAAATCCACTACAAATTTTAAGTAGCTCCAGCATCACCTTCCTCTTTTCAGTCTGTGTTTTATCTTTTATTCTTGTCAAAAGAAGCTTCTGGCTTTTACTGTGACTGTAAATTCATAACGATGTTTTCAAAAATATTATTTCAATGACTCTTGAGAGGAGCAGTTCAGCCAAAGTATGAACCTCTCCATTCATTTATTTATATCTTCTAAAGCCAGGAGCCTACATTGCTGACTGTAAGCCAGTCTTTTGCCTCTGATATTTCCTCGGCATGTTTACAGCCAGATTAAAAGCATCTGCTGGACCAGGCAGATTTATCCACAGTTCAGCCAAAGCTCTTAATCAGATTCGATTTCCTCTTGTCCTGGTCCCTTTCTCTCTCCTGAAACTTCAACAATTCATCTCTTCCAAACCTGAAAATTACATCTCGTTCTCTGATTCAAAACCTTTAGATACATTCCTGCAGCAAATATAAAAGCTCTCTGCACCTACACAGGTCTCAGGTCCACAGATACTTTGTGTCTATTCCCTATGTAGCTCCAACCTGCATCAGATGGAAAATTGCTTTCTGTACTCCTTCCTTATTTTATGTCAGCGATTAGACAATAATGTCCCAGTCTTCTTGCATCTGTGGCTGGAATCTTTCACATCAAATGATTTTCTCTACCTGACATTCTAAATCCTACCTAAAAATCCCTTTCTTCTACAACCCCTTAGGTTCCACAATCACAAATGCAGGCTGACCATGTTCAAATTCATTATTTTTTATTTAAACTTTCTCATTGCATTCTATTCTTCTACACGTGTCATTACCTAATTTTACTTCCCCCACTAAAAGTAGCTTTCCCCATTGTCAGAGTAAAAGATATAGTCCATCTATGATTGCATTGGTAATGATCCCAAACCCCATGCACAGAAAATGGAAGTTTAACTCCAGGTAAGGAAAACTGATACTGCTCTGTAGTAAAGCAAAAAGAAAGTACAGTTTAATTGGAATTATTGTAAGAATTTACATTCTTTCTCACAATTGTAGCACTCAAGGTAGTTGACTATGTAAGAACCTTTCTATTTTAAAGTTTTGTTTCAGATGGACTTTGACAAAGAACTCAGAAAAATCTTGTTTAGACAGTGTGTGACTCCCACAGTTCAAAGCCAATATCTAACCTTATGTACTTCAAACACAGCTTGGAAACACAGCTAGAGTGAAGTTGAAAGGCTTAGCAAGCAAAAAAGCAGACTGAAAAAAAAGAAGTCAGACTTATTTAAGGGTATTTTTAGTCATGCTGATAATTTTGGTTGTGTGACTCATATCTCAGTAAACCTTTGAGACAATAATAGTCAAAGACAGGTACCTTCTGATTCAAGAAATCAGGCACAACACAGCTATTCACTGAAAATCGTGAACTGGATGCACACACATCTGCAGTCTACAATAACAGATTCATATGAACTAGATCCTAAAAAAGGGAAGCAAGCCCCAACCCCTCACCCTACTGCTCTTTTACTTGTCCCCAGGCTACCCCAAAGCTCCACAATGGCTGACATTTATCAGTGGCCCTGCTCACAGAGCCAGCAGCCCCATCAGCACTCACCACCGGACGGTGCACATCCCAAAATGCTCGCTCCTGACTGTCAAGAATCTTCCTCTCTATCTTGTCTCTCTTCTTGTCAACCCTGTCAATGTCATAGGATATTTAAAAGAAACAGTGTTGATGAGAGTAATTCTAAACATAAAAAGTGTCCAACCACTTTCCCCTCCTTCAAAAAGCATGCAGAATGAAAATTGCTCATCTCCAAAGGAACTTACTTTGCTTGTGCTTCGGCTTGCATAAAAATAAACTCCCATTTCCGAGCAAATGCTCGCTGTAGCCTGGCCAAACTCTCCTGAAAATACATCACAATTTAGTGGGTTAGGTTACAAGTTATTTACTCTTTAATAGCTTCTGGCTTTATCTTTCCCTCCTCCCCTCGCCTCCCGCTCACTGAGATGTAATACAAGTCATGATATTTGTGTCAGTGTAAATGGACTTTACTTATCTGATATAAAGTTTTTTCTTGACCACAGATGAGATGGAATCCTTTGGAATGCCTTGACTATTTTAGTTTTGAAACTCTGGTAAAAAGGTTTGATGCATCCTTCAGCAGAACATGGGATTTCTGAAACATTTTTGTACATTGGGTGCTGGCTTAGGAATTTTGAAATAGTGCAAAGAAGCATCTTTGTTTTGAAAGTATGTAATAATGAAAGAAAACAGTAGTTATGTCCATACTGTATGATCCACATGACAATTCCTCATTAGTCATCCATGCAAATGATTTCCCCTGAACAATGTTGGCTGCCATTTTTGGCAGTATAGCCAAACCTCCACAGCTATCCTTATTTAAAATTTAATTTTAAATACTTTTAAAAATGCATAGTTGTTCAATACTGTACAAGAAATGTATCTATCCTACACCCTACTAATGATAACAGGAAGAACATATATAAAGTCTTTGCAAAATTCTTTCTTCCATTGATGCTGAAACATTTTCACTATCTCCAAGAGACCTCTTTCAATCTCTCCCCAGCTTAAGCAGCAGCAGTATACAGTCTTCTTAACAAAAAAATGTGTTGTTTTTACTATATTTCTATGCATTGCAAATATATCTCTGTGCCATACTCACTTAAAATGAAGACTACAATAAGAGAAGAGCAGACTTTGTGGAGATCTTGTCAATACCAGTAAAGGCTCTCATGGATTGTACACTGAAATGGAGTTTTCTAAGGCATGTATGTATAAAATTATGCATACCCCACCGTGCAGTACACTGAAAAACAAGCTTGTGCCAGAAGAAGCAATGCAGTGTGTCAGCATGGTGCTGTGGCTGGAGTATTTGGTGTGTTGAGAGGCCTGGCTGACTATTCTGCTATCAGGTCGCAGCAGCACAGCTGGACAGCTTTCAGATCAGAGCCAGGGCTGTTTCAGAATTTTATGTTGACATGCTCATGAAAAATTCAGGAGCTTTTTGGGGGTAGAGTTGGAATTCAAGACATCTCACTCCTTGTCGAATGCCATCCTCACCAGCTAATCAAACTCTCTCTTTTTCGGGCTCTTCCTGGCCCCAATTATCTTACCTTGCCTGAGGCACGACACAAATGTCAGGGAGTAGGAATGCCTCTAGTCTGACCCTCTTTGCCTCTCATCTAACTGATGGGAAAAGGCTCAAGTGTCAGGATCACTTATAAAGAATGAGATTTGTATTTCTACATCTATCAAGAGCTTTTGGAAATGTTGTCAGAGATCCTTCGCTCAAACCTTAAATGCTGTAGAGAACAACTGCTTCCAGACATTCATGGTGTACCTGAGATTTGTGAAGTTATTTGTGATCCTGGCGGGGTGATCTGAGCAAAGTAAGATTAGAGATGGACAGTAATCACAACATTTGTCCAGTTAGCCTTCAGTACAGTCTCTCAAACACCATTTAAGACTACTCAGCAGTGTTAGACCCACAAGCTGGAAGAACTGGAAACTAATAAATTTTCACATATAATGCCTGTAGTTCTCATTCTTAACATTATTTCCTGGGCTTATAAGGCTCAGCAGAGAAATTTACTTTTTTCCAGGTACTTACAGCTTCATAGTCTGCTAGTTCTAGCCTTGCTTTGTTCTGCATTGTCCGCTTGCAGAGGTAAACAGCTGGAAAAGAAAAAAATAAACCAGAATTTGCTACTATCTCACAAACACAGCAGATTAGAAGTGAAGGCTTCATGTCTGGTTTACAGCTTGCTTTTTTTGGTTTGATTTCTTCCTTGGTTCTAAAAAGCTTTAAACATGGGATCAATGCTATCAGTATTGTAGCTGAAATGATGGATCAGACACAGAGGTTCATTAAATAATAATAAAATCTGCTTTATGCAACAGAAATCATATGCAAAATGCATGAGGTACTTGAGGTCAGGGTTTTTAATGGACAGGGAACTAGCACATTAAAGAAAAATGGCAAAACATTTTTCAAACTGTGTGCGTATGAACCGTAATGCATAAGAGTTTTAGCAGGAGCTGCTGCTGTATTAGTCAAACAGGTTTTTAAGAACATGAATACATGGTTTTATTTATTTTTACTCTATATTTAGAAAACACAAACTTTCAACCTAAGAAGATTTTAGCTAAAAAATAATTCCAGATAAAATTCATGTCCCATACAGATTAGTCTGCTATAACCAATATTTAAACCAGAAAATAATAAGAGACCAAAATATGAAAAAGTTGTGTCATCTATTAGATATGAGAAAAAAAAAATTTCATTAATTTTCTACATTCAAAAATCATTCAGGAGACCAGTTCTGCCTGCACTTCATTCAGACAGAGCAGAATCTTTGGTAATAAAATGCTGAAGTGCATTTCCAATAGACTTTATTTAGCAGCAAATACTTCAGAAACAACTCTAAGCATTATACAGCTTCCCCCACCAGTGAGACAATGAGTGCAGCACAATTCCTAATTGTGCAATATTTACCCACTTCATTACTTGTGTTGGATGAATCTTTTGATCAGTGTAGGTGAGAAATCCTTAACTTATCTGTTGTCTCTACAAGCAGCAAATGGGGCCCATAATTACTGGTTGTGCTTAGGAAATAGGGTTTCTGCTCCCTGACTGCCAGCTTGTCTGCTACAGGAGAAAAGCTTCTCTGTGATATAACTTCACACAGGAACTTAATTCTTCCTAACTAGGAAGGAGGAAGCTCTCATTTTAGATATAGCTTTGAGTATTAAGGTAGTCAATCCAAATATAATTTAAGATTCCATGGAAATATTTATTCCTGACATGTCACCTGCAAATGCATGCAAACCCACTTCAGTGAATGTTCTCTTGGTTGAATTGACTACAAGCAATTCTATCTGCAGTTAAAGGTACTTTTACTTGATGTAAAATGAAGCTATATTTTAATGCAACTTTTTTCTTTACTTCCCCTCCTCTGGTCTATTTGGTCTATTTTCTTTCAGAATATTTCACTTTCCACTCTCATAAGAAGCCATGGTCTCTTTCTCTATTCCCTGCACCCCCATATACCCTCTGGTTCCAAAGCAGTTTCTGTGTTTACAAAATACAAAAAGACAGATATATATCCATGTCACACACAGCAGACAGATAGCTTCTGTAGTTTTCATGCATTTTAATACAATTATATACTTACACTAATGCATTGGCATGCATGCTGAAATGTCACAAAAAGATGAGGGCATGAATTTTGGACCTTTTGTATCTAGGCTGCATTAACAATCAGTACAGTGGTAAGAGATTCTTGAAAAGAGAGATGGTCTTTGTCATTTAGCTTTTTTTGCAGTTAAGCATTTTCTCCTTTTCTTCAAAATTGGTTATTTTGTTGAACAAGAAAAAAAAAATCCCTAAAACCCTTGCAAATATTAGCAATAAAATACATACTTTATATAAATGTGTAGACAGTTCTGAGAATTCCAGGGGTCAAATTTTGTCTACCAATCTAATACCACCTGAACAGAAACAAGTTCCCAGTTCCTGCACTGGATCAATACTTTTAAAGCACATTCTCACAGTCCTGGCACATTTAGTCAGTTTAGCTCTTCCTTGAGTCCCACTGTGGGCAAATTTTGGGATTATATTTCCTGCTACCTCCTACAAAAATTGTTGTTTCAACTGTCAGAGGTACCTGACTGCTCATCTTTCTGTCAGGATAGGTTTCATCAAAAAATTATCTTCAGGAAACAGGGATTTCAACACTGGAGAAACAACCACTGGGTCACCAGGAGACTAATAGACACTTTATTAATTTAATATTGTGTCTCCACTGTGAAACTCTACTGCAGTTCTTTTCTCTGCAGGGTTCTTTTAATGACCCTCTTTGCTCCCAATCCATAATAAACAGTCCATATAGAGATGTTTGGTTTTCATTATGAGCATAACTTGGCCAAGACTCAAAAAATCATGTTCATCCCTCAGACCCTTTTTTTTTTAAGCTGAAATATCCAGATCCCTTCCCCTTCAGATGAGTCTAATGGTTATAACCCCTGTGGCTTGGATTCCTTATGTCAGAAATGATTCTATGTGCCACAGTGGATAAGGCAGAATATGCCCAAGGAAGATTTAGTATTGTGGGAAGTGCAGCATATCCACTGGTGTAGAAGTAAACAGTGCTGGAGGACATTCCTACTCTGACTCAATTTACTGCTATGTGCTAACAACTCCATCCTTATAAAAGTGCATGTTTGAGCCTCTATTTAAGAGCTAACTGTACTGCCATGAAAACCTGGCAGCAGCTCAGGAATTACTGTTCACCAGTTTGTACTCTCACTATCATATTATTTGGCTTATCTGTAAAAAATCAGTAGCTTGTTGAAAAGCAAGAATGTGAAAATCAACCTCATTTTCAGCCAGATCATCAGAAGACACAGAGTAATGAGGTTTTGCTCCTCTGACTTTTAGGACAAAGATATTTGAAGCATGGAAATTCCCACCTTTCACAGGCACCACTCCTTTTCTGCACCAAATCACACATGAAATAACTACACATGTCCAGTAGCCTGACTTGGAGGATGTCAACCACTTTCCCTCTCAAAGCAGAGTCAGAATCTCCCAGAATATCAGCAAATTACAGTGTCTGCCTTTCTAATCCCATGTGTTGACTGTTTTTACAGTCTCATAAGCCTGCAGGAAGAGTCTCCAACTAAAAGCTGCTCTATTTCCACATACTGTTCTCTATTTATCTATCCCACAAAGGCCCTGGTCAGGGCCCTCAGTACACCAAGGAGCTGTCACTGCACGGAGCAGCCCCTCTGGGTGCTCCACTGATTCCTGTGCCCTGAAACTGTGCTCCAGCCCAGCTACTCCCCCTGCCACCAGCTTGAGCTGTGTTGTACATCTCTAACCAGCCTGCAGCCTATCCATGCTGCTGCCCTGCTCCTGCCTGCACTGTTGCCAGCCTCAGTTCTTCCTCAACCTTCCCTTGCACAGCTGCCTGCTCTTGCCACTCCCTGACAAGGGTGCTGAAAAATGCCCACCATGGGGATGAATGATATGCAAGGAACAGGGTCTGATTAATAACCTCAGTTTGCTAAATATGGACTGCCTTATACACTCTTATTTTTAGAGCCAGTGTATTCTGATGGATTTTGCAATCAACATAATTGCCTCTACTAAACTGAATTATATATTAGATGCTATACCTTATGCTTTAGAAGTGACTGATTATCATGAGAGAACAGATTCGCCAATAATTTTAAAGGCCATATTAATTTGTAACATTTGATTATGAAAGCTGGTCAGTGATGTTTATAAATGGGTATTTGAACAACAAACCAGTATTGAAACACACTTCAGTAGCTGTGCAGTAAATACAGACTACTAACTCTTGAAAATTCTGTTCAGGCATTCACAAATTGTGGGCTATCTGAGAGTTTCAAGTGAGACTGCAAAGCCAGGGCTGCATTAAAGAGGATGTCTGTGTTTTCCCTCTTGCAAGTTTTTAAACTGTTACACCCACAAACCATTTTCATGGTTAGCTACCTTTGCTTCCTATTCTTGACTGCTCACTTGTACTTGAAAGAGTCTGAGAAACCTCCAGAGATTTTTTCCTTAGATAAACTCATAGAGATTATGACAGGTTTCATTCTAGACTCAAGAAACTGTACTGAGTACACATTATATTATACACACTTACTCAAAAGACCCCAAAAAACCAATCCCAGAACTTTCACCAAAACCTACTCTGGGGAGTTTTATTTTGTTGCTAAAAAGGGGCTAAATCTTCCCTTTTGCCCCACTGGAGCAAAAGCCACAGCTAAATTCAGTGGAAGTTCAACTTTGCCTCAGAAGACCATGGATAATGGCACCTACACATCCACTACCATGTACCTGAGCTCCTTCCATAATTGTCCCAGTGCCAGGGATTGATTTACCCCATATGGTGGATGTGCTTTCAGTGAATGCTCCTTGTCTCCACTGAGGCCTGGTTAAATTTATGTACTCCCTGAGTCAAAATCCTGTTTTCAGAGTCAGTGTTTATAAGCCTAGTCTGTATCTAAAGAGCAAAGAAAACAGCAAGTACTGCAAGGCCTAAGGGTTTCAAAGTGCCCTGCAGGCAGACAGTTCTCCCTCTAGATGCAAGTGCTTGCTTCAGATGGGGAATTACAGGACAATCTGCACAAAACATGACTGCAGGACGTAAAGCATGAAATTAATTCCCTTATTTAAACATTGGGATTTCTAGGGCTATTTCATAACATCTTTTGGTTACCTCTGCTTTTATTCAATAGAAAAAAAAAATGCCCTTAGCAATAGCTATTGAGTTTCACTTAGTCTTAAAAAAAATTATTGCAGTTCTGGGGTGGACAAATGGGTCACCACAGAGCCCTGTGTATCTATAAAAGAACCACACCCTTTCCTAAATGCTAATAACATTAAGTTAGAAGGAAGACCATGATCAGTTTTATGTACATTAAATTTATGAAACCTTAACTTATGAAACACTTCTCTCTTTCTCTACTCTTTACTCTTTGATAGTATTCCCTCCCATAACATTTCAGGAAACCAATTTGGTTATAGATTTACATGAGCAGAGGAGCTTCTTATATAAACCAAGGGCCAGAAAGAAACCAAATTTCAAAGTACCAAAGAGATCAAGAACTAGAAAAAGGCAAATTTGTCTTCAGCATACAGAAATCCCCAGATGATGATGGCCTTGGAAAATCCTGCAGAGTGACATAAATGGGTATGGAAAAAAGGTCACCAAAGCTACATGAACTATAGGATCAGATGAAGAATATCTAGTTGTCAAATAAAATTTAGAATTGCATCCATTGAATTATTTCATGCTTCTTGATATTATCATAACACTTTCAATTTGCCATTATGGTTACATTTTCAGAGAGTCAGAGTCATCTCCAGAGACAACAGGGCTTGAAGAGGCATGGGAAGTAGAGCATGTCAGAGTGCCAGCATTGCTGCCTCCACACTCTTCTAACCTGGGCCACCCACAGTGGTGGGGACCTCAGCCTCAGCACCAAGATTCCATTAGGGATGACATTCAAATGGCCACAGAGCCCACAGCTCCAGGGACACTGGTGCTGGAGAGGACATGCCATGGTGATCAGCAGAGCACCAACATTGCTTCCTCCACACCTTTCTAATCTGGGTCACTCATGGTGATGGGATGAGGGGAAGTCATATGAGGAGGGGCTGAGGTTCTAGGCTTTTCAGCCTAGAAAAAAGACTTAGGGGAGATCTCACTGCAGTCCACAGCTTCCTTGTCAGGGGAAGAGGAAGGCCAGGCACTGATCTACCCTCTGTGATCAGTGACACTGATCTTTAAGTTCTGTCAGGGGAGGTTTAGGTTGGCTGTTAGGAAAAGGTTCTTCACCCAGAGGGTGGTTGGGCACTGGAACAACCTACCCAGGGAACTGGTCACTGCACCAAGACTGTCAGAGTCCAAGCAGAATTTGGACAATACTCTCAGGCACATGGTGAGATTGTTGGGGTGTCCTGTGCAGAGCCAGGAATTGGACTTCAAGGATCCCTGTGATTCCCTTCCAACTCATAATATTCTATGAAAACTATTTAGTTTACTCAACAGAGTAAGTTGAAAGCAATTCAGAAAATTACAAGTTATGTTTATGAATCTCAGAATTTTGATAAGAAGTTTTATTTTCTTATTTCTTTTATTTCTTATCAAGGGGACCTAGATGCAATTATCAAAGCTTTTAAAATAGTACTGCAGAAATATGTACTTTTGGATCAGTTACCCTTTCTTATGTGTGCATACAAATGCATCAGCCAAACACATTTTCCATGCTCCTCATATTATGAGAATAAGTTACACTTATATGGAAAGAATATTTCAGGTAAGCACAAAACTCTGAAGTGGTGAGATGACTGGAATTATCAGGGAATGCCTCCTGGTTACAGAGCCCTCATTGCAGTGGTTTGTTTAGCAAGGATCAGAACAAAATTCAGGCCATGCTTGTTGAAGTGAGACTTTCATTTTATCATTTATATGACAGAGATAGCTCCTAATGAGTGAATAATGAATCTCTGCATAGAAATATAATGGTATGCGATTTCAGAGTGGGAAAAAATACTGTAGGTCACCTCTTCCACCTTTCTGCTAATGTAAATCTCTTTCCAAAAGCTCATTTGATTAGGTTCTGCCCAGATCAAATTTTACACATAGCAAGCATTGACACCAGCCACATTTTTCTTGAGAGGCTGTTATTCTTGGTAGACTGTACTCCTCACTTAGTCCTGCCACCAAGATTTTAGTCAATATATTCAGTATATGTAGTTTCCTGAAGGCAAGTTATTCACTTAAGGAGTCACAACCTAATCCTAGCAACAATTTAGTAAGTTCCTTAAGTTCTGGTGGGAAAAGACTGTTTCTTACTACACCTAGAAATCCAGAAAATTTTGAGAGACAGATCCTTAATGGAGGGATCTGCATTAGGGACGTAAAAGAATTGCTTGCAGGAGTCATTGCTGACATATTCCAACATCAGCTGTTGAAAAAATGGGAACTGAGAATTAAGATTTGAGATTATAGAATGGCAGAGCTCTCCAGAAACTATTTACACTTTCTTCATAAATTTTCATGGCATGAATTTTAACAAATAATTTTTTGTTTGTACCTGACAATTTATATCAAAAGTGCTTCTCTGCTACCAGTTTTGCCCGAAGCTATTGACTCATAGTTATGGGTGGATTTCCAGAGATGCTGAACACACACAGTGCTCCAGCAGAGTTCAGGTAAGCAACAGGGATCAGTATTTCTCAAACACAAATTCCTCACTAATAAGCTGTTGCCAAGGAAATCCTTCCTATGTATTTGGGCAAAGAAAATATATAATGCATTCTCTGTACAGTTCTCCTTCCAAACAGTCACTTTAGGGTAAAGGGTACAGACAGACAAATGAGAGAGAAAATTCCTGGACTACTCAAATTTTCATAGAGGAATTTGAAGCTCAGCATGTAAAATAAGTAGGCAATAGATTCTAAAGAGAAAAATCACATGAAAATTTTCAACATGTGAAAAACATGATACATGACTGCAGTTATTTTCTGTGCACTATGTACTTTTTAGTGTTACTGCAAGTTTGGGAGAGAGGAGGGAAATGAGCAGGGGAAATGGCTCATGTTCAGAACAGAGCAGCGGAGGCAGCACACAGAGAGGTCCCTGTCAGTTTACTTTTAAGGGAGAGGAAAGTATCATTAGGATGTGTTGTTAAGACTGACTTGTTAGCTGATTATCAAGAAAATTTATTAAGGAAAATCTTGTGCTTTCTCAAAAATGCTGGAGAATAACAATGAAATGGCTTTGACTCAGCAAAAGTAAATGGCCACCTCATTTTACTGTAACATAGGATAGATAACAAAGTCATGAATATCTAAAGAACTGCAGCATTTATCCAGACACATATCTTACACTTTTAAAGAGAGCAATTAATTAAGACTTCCCCCAGCTCCCACAATTGCTCTAATTTCCTAGGAGATTGCTTTTGCAATGCATGACTTTACCTGGAAGGCTACTGAAAATATGTTACATTTTCAAAACTTGTCCTTCTTCCCAGCAGCAGAATTTAAGAACTTGCTTTGAGTATACAAAAAAATCTCATTAACTATCATTTAAAGATCATAAGGTTGAGTGATCTTAAACTCATGTTGCATTATCAGTTATTTATTGTGTTCTCCATAACTTACCAATATTCTGCAGTCCTCGTCTATTTTTAACTCATTTGAGAGAAATGCACACACAAAAAATTACAATCCTTAAAAAACATCCTGTTGCCACTATATAGATGCAGTTGACTTTTTGTCTTCTAGTATGAGTCGAAACCTCCTTAAGACTGTAAATGACTGTGGCACTTTCTAAATTTTATTCTTTCTCTCCTTTGAGCATATTTATTTTTTTTTAATATGCATTTAATGGTAAGAAAAAGTCTGATATGTCACAGATACTTTTAAGTCTAACCATCAGCAAAAGTTCACTAGAGAAATGAGTAAAAATTACTAATTCTCCATATTTTATACATCTGAAATTCTTATAAGCCTCTTACATTGCCAAAATTAAGTTAAATTAGGCCTAAAGAATAAAAAGAATGAAAAAAATCTGTCGGTTACAAAATTATATCTGTAAGCAAAGAGAAGATAATTACAAGCAGGTCACATGCTCAGCCACTTGCTGTGTTCATTTCAAGAGCCAGATTTTCTGAACTGAGATCCAATTCTATTTGTCACAAACCTAATCATAATTCAGAAACATAACTTACAGGAAAAACAAAGTTGTTTGAACTACACTGGCCTTAATAATACTAGTAGTTGTTGTTGTTGTTGTTTTTGTTGTTGTTGTTGTTGTTATTATTATTATTATTATTATTATTATTTTCACTAACATAATCACACTAAAACCAATGGGATTCTACAAAGAACACCATGTCCTGTCTGGTTGGACTCCAAGACATATGGCATTAAAATGGGACTTCAACAGATGGAACTTAAGGACCTGCCTTTGTAAAAATTACTTGCAATTTGAGGAATCTCTCTTGACAGTATTTAAAGCATCATTTTCAAGAAAAAGGAGGGAGATTTCAGCACTTTATGAAAATCAGAAGTTTCTCACTAACCTCAGAATGATCATAGCCAATATTTTGGAAATTACAATCAAAAGACTATTTTCCATTTTGACATAAATTAAATTATTCCAAGCTCTGGTTTTGCAACCATGACATAGCATTGCACTACAGCTTTATTATGAGAATGTGTCTCTGTTTTTTTGACATATTGGAAGATTCTCTGTGTATCTTTTTCAGTTATACTTTCTACAGAAAAATATTTTTTAAAGCAAATATTTGATAATACAAGCTCACATAGATCAAATTTTATTTTAGAGAAGATATTAACATATTATACAAATATGTAAAGATTATTTTGTTTCTTAGTTAATTCTGGTAATAAACTAACATACAGTATCTCAATCTCATTTAATTTTTTGTTTAAGATAAATTATTTTCCTTGGCAGTGTGCTACATTCTGGACAGCAGCCCAGCTCTGGGTGAGTAAAGATGAATGGTTTGGATTCATGTTTAAATTAAAATAAAATTCTAGAGTGTTTTCAAAGGCTTGTAAAATTAGGTTAATGCCAAAGAAAGTGATTTGCTTTGTTAATAACTTTGATCAAGGAAAATTACAGATAGAGCTTAGTTTTTGCTAGTCTTGAGAGATTTCTAATGCCTGCCACAGTCATTAGTTTTAGAGGGAGCAGTTTCAATTTTGTTCAGGACAAGTCCATGAAATCGGTAGCACTGCACAGCAGCACAATGCATGATAAGTACGAAATGCATTTGCATATCTGTAATAACATAAATTCTATTTACTGTATTTCCCAGGAAGTAACAATTACTGCGAAAATCTGCAGAACCTATTAGGCATGTAGCTGAGGTGAAATTTATCCTTTAATATTCTCAAAATGTTTCAAACCTACTTTAAAAATGTTTTGGTTCCTTAAATATTTTGATTAAATATTTTGATTTTCCTGTATTCCTCTGATCATTGTTGTTTACAGGGCAAATGATATTTTCTGGGACTCTGCAGATGTTAACCTAATAACAGCAATATTGAAAAGGTGCCTTAAATTTTATTTTCCTGCAAATGCTCTAGCATTATCCAGTTCTGGTGACACACAGCCACCTTTGGTAGCTCCAGTGCAAAGATCTGGCCCTGTTGCATGGGGAAGCTGTGGGTCTGTTTCTCACAGGGTTGCACTTTTGGTCATGACATGGAAGGAGCAATGAGACAGCAGGATTGGAGGGTTTGCTTCCCCTTCCTTCTCCCCTCTGCAACCAAAGAGCCAAACTCAGCAACTGAAACATATTTAAATCTCAAAAGCTCTCAAATGAGTACATTTACTGTTCAACAAAGGCACCTCCCTGTGTGATGAAGACCCTGATTCCACGTTTAAGTCTGTATTCCTGACATGCAAAACCTGGACAGATTATATAAGATTTCTATTTACTGTCTGAGGTTCATAACTCATTGACCAATCCACTGATCAGCTGTGACAGGAAAGTTAGTGTCTCCTACTTTGGACTAAAGGATATTAATAGAAACTTTCTCAGCCTGATCTCAAGTTCAGACATGTTAAGCATATAATTATTTATTAAAATCACCCCAGTAATGCGATACTCATTACAGCTGATCAACTCAGTGTCTCTTAAACCACAGTTAATTATTTGCTGATCTTTAACATAATAGGAGACTATACTGAAATAAGAAGTGGTAAATCAGTCATTTTTCCTCCAGTGACTAATTTCCTCATACAGAGTGGCTAAGCACATGTGTGGTAAGAATCTTTCCTCCTTGGGAGCTGTCAACAACTATGTACTGGACATCTTCAAATATCAGTAAAAAATTGAACATTTTTCTACTCTGATATGATGAGGAAACTGCCTACATTTTCAAACTCTACACATTTCAAACTCTGTCTCTGCTGAGAGTCTCAGCTTAAAATTGCTTTATTTGGCAATGTATTTGAAATTAAACTCTGTCTGCTCCAAAAATGCAGGAAGCATCTACTGGAACCATCCATCCCCGAAGTCTTTGGTTCCTAAGGGCATAGAATCCAAATTACAAGTGAACACTCACCTAAATTTCTGAAAAGCTGTAAAAAGAGACTTCCATGGTCTGAGGTTTTGAAAACATAACCTATCATGTATATGCTCAGTTATCTAAAGAAGTGACCTGGTCTTCAGACAGGCTCAGTATTTACACTTTAGATTAGAATGAAAAGGAGGCTGCTAATAGATCCACGTTCTATAAAAATTAGGTCATTATTTCATGTATAGAGGCACCTAATTTTGTTCTAATTTTTTAATGAGATTATTTCCTAATACATTAACAGCTAATATCTTCAGATTTTGCTAAGTACACATCAGTAATTGCAATATATAATTTATTAATAAACCTCCAAGGCACAGGCAAATAAACAAGGTATTTTCTAATACAGTTTATATTAGAACCACATTCGTTTTCATAATAAGTAATTTTCCACACAGTGTATATTAGAAATAAGAGTTCTAAACGAGGCACATTTTTGGGTCTCAATCTGATAATAACCACTGCACAACCATCAATAAATTGTCCTCTGCTTCACTGAGATTCTCTCACTGTAAATAATTACACTTGCTGGAGCGAACAGAGGATGTAAATGGCAAGGTAGGTTTTGATGAGTCTTGAATTCTGGGGTTTGGGGTTATTTTCTTTTCTCCTCAGATCTGCTCCAAAATATGACTTTGACAAACTTCTGATAAACTTTGAGAAAGGTAACAATGCATTCATTGCAATATCAGCAGCTCTTGCACAGGAATTACATGACATATAATTATGTTTTAAACAGTGGGATGGTGAAACAAGACAGATGGCAATGATGCATTCATTAATATAATGCACAATTTCCAAAAGAAATAGGAAATAATTCTACACTGACCATAGTCTGTGTTTTCCGGCTCCCAACAATTTGATGGCCAAAAATAGGGTGTCTATAGACAAAACAAAGAAGTAGGAAACTGAAGTTAGACAATGCAAGCATTACACAGTCCTTGGATTGTTACTGGTTTTCAGAAGCACTTTATATTTTTGGTACATCTATTATACTGTTAACTTGACTTTTTTGAAAAAGGCATCAAAACAGAAAATTACATTTGTGCACCTGCTTATCATGCCAGTGTCAGAACAACATTGAAAAGGGAAAAAAAAAAAGTGGGTTTCTTTGTTCTCAAAGTTAGGGGAACAAAACCCACAAGGCTAGGTAGTGAGGTTGTCTCTTACATCTTCCCTAGAAATACATCTCTCACATGTCCTGGAGAATAAGGTTTAGAAGGTATAAAGACAGAAAATCCTTTGAGGTTCATTCAGTTCTTGATTTTTGAGAGTTTTCATTCATAGATTAATATTCAATACTCTTTCCTGGGTGTTATTTGTTTAAAAATGCCACTAAAAACATCTTGTTTTCACAAAGACATCAAAGTCCATTTTTTAATAATTGTTTACCAGTTATGATTTAAAATGTGACTTTTTTTTAAAGGGAAAAACAATAAAGTACCAAAAACTAATTCAACACTACACTTATTAAAACTCTGGTAAATGTATTGTTAAAAGAACTCACTTCTAATAAATGAAGAATGTAATACTGTATAGGCATTTTTCAAACAACTAATTTCATTTTCCAAATAGCAACTTCTTGTTAAAATGTAAATGATTATTTTTTATGGAGCACATCATCCCTGTACAGGCTATTCACTTAAGAGTTGGACTCAATGATCCCTGTGGGTCCCTTCCAACTCAGAATATTGTGACTGAGTGATTGATCTATATATAAACACAAACACACAAAGACTTATATAATACTTGAGCAGTTGAATGAAACTCATTAAATATGTCAACTGGTTTGAGTGGTATTTCAAAACACAGGTGCTTCTTCAAGAAAACCTTCTGCTTTACTCTCTATTTCTTATTTCTCAAGGATCTCCCAGCTACAAAAATGGAAACCTCTTTGCTGCCCACTTCCTTTCAAAATTTTTTCAATGTTAATCTGGAAACCAATAGGGCTGAAGGGTGACACATTCACACCAATTGTCAAATTAAATATATATTGTGAAAAATCTCTTGGCATTGTAACACTGACGCATCAAATTCAATAGAAGCAATTTAGAACTTGCTATTTATCAAGCAACAGCAAGGAGCTAAAGGATAAAAAAGGAACTATCACAGACTAATGTCAAAGGCTAAGATGTGTTTCTTGCAAGCTGTTTTGTACTTTGTAAGGGAGAAGCAATAAGTAATTCTCCAATTAACCATCCTTCACAGGGCCACTGAAATCAAAGTGACCAGTAGAAGCACATACTAGCACAGATGGAAAGAAGATGAACCCCTAAAGAATGAACTGCAGTATTTCAAGCAACTATAAAAGTAGCTTAATACTTTTATTTTTATTTTTATTCATATAAACCAAAAGGTCATCATCATTGAAATATACAGTTTACAAACTCAGGAAGGGAGAACAGTCCTTCCTTAGAGGCATGAGATGTATCTCCAGAGAGACCCAAGAAGAAAAGCAGAGCTACATCATTTTTCTGCTAACAGGAAGGTTAACCTCTGTTTACAGGTTCAAGCTGAGCTTCTGAAAAAGGTATGTAGTGAGGATTACTAAATACATAGAAACCATATCCACTCAGGCAGCACTCCTGCTGAAACTCTTCCAGGTGTGGGCATACTTGCTGCAAAATCCATATTAAAGCTCCTCATGCATACTTAGGATTTCTCTTGACAATATACTCCCATCCCAGAGATTAAAAAATAAATTCCATCTTCTGACTTAAAGAAAAATCACAAAATTTGCTTTCAGCATTCATTTCACAACAGCCTATGAATACTATATATTCACGACTATATGTTAGTGGTGTTAGAGGAAGACTGTTGTTTCATACATAATTGAAAAGCTATATGTGGACAGCATATTGTTTTCAGTATTTAGTTGAAATAACACTTTTTACTGAAACTTGCGCTTTGCAAGTGTGGGCACTAAACAGAATATGGGAAAGGGGACATGATCTTCAGTGTTGTGAAATGTTGTCGCTTTAGCTTGCTAGGAGGCAGAGATGACCAAGGCTTTTCTAAAGGATAAAAAGGTGCAACCCAAACCTGGAGAAGAGATCATGGAAAAAGCAGAAATAATGTGTTGGCTGCTAAGGATGAGTCTAAGCCCCTCTGTGCCAGGGAGATAAAAGTGGAGAAGATAAAAGAGAACATGAGTTTTAATTAGCAAAGCACACAATGAGCCATATTCAAAGGTATCAATGATGTGTGATCAGGTAAGCCAAAAAGAAACCCCAGTAAAAGGCAGACATCACAACATAAGAAAGGGGTTCAAATAACAGCTAGTACAGATAAGTACAGAGGGTTATTAAATGCCCTCCTTGTTTAAGTCTCCAGAAGGAGGGAGACAGTGGGCAGACAAAGGTCTTTCTGCCCAGGGAACGACACACAGGCATGAGCTCTCCGTGCCCAAGCTCGGAGCTGGGCAGGCACAAGCTGTCTCTGAGCTGCAAGCCATGACCCTGCCTGCCTGCTGCTGCTCGGATGCATTTAATGGGACTTGCTGGGAAGCACATCTCATCCGCTCGGGCACCGCAGCGTGGCCAGAGCTGGCCCCCAGCCAGCTGGCTCCCAGAGGGAACAAAGTTCAATTCTGCCTGCAATCAGCTCTGTGAACATGCCCAAAATTAATTTGGACATGGAGATAAGGCTACAGGGCAAAGCACAGGGCGAAAAAAAAAAAAAAATCAGGGAGGGAAATATTTTTATGAGGTCAGACAGTTCAGGTTAGAAGGCTGATGAAATTCAGCACAGAAAGCTTAAGGATTTATTGAGTTTTCATGTGGGTAAACTGTGTTTATTTCGGAAAGAGCAAAAAAAAGCCTCACCAAACTAAAGAATGACTCCTGGTTCCTCGGGACTGTTATTTATATGCACATGTACATATTATGATGAAATTCTTCCTCTGCTATTTCTCTTTCTCCTCTATCTCGAGTACTCCATAACAATGACAATCTAACTGATAAGTATTATCAAAAGTATTGAAATATCTGCATGATGTTTAAAGTGGTGCAAGTTACCTGAAGGGTAATTTATACATGGAAAAAATATTCATTCAAGTGACTTTTGAAAAAGGGAGAGTTATTTTTATTTTAAAAAAATCACATAAAGCAGAGGAGCATCAGAAAATTAAAGCAAAGGGACGAACTGTATTTTCCAGAAAAGGTAAAGAGCTTAAATTTTCTCTTTTATAATCATTCTATATCTACTGTCTAGAGTGTAACACACTATATGTTTCTAATCTTTGAAAGCTAAAGACTACTAATATTTGGATTTTTCAAAAACATATTAGGTCAGTGACAGTGTAAAACCCTTCTAAAAGAGAAATAAACAGTAGATGCTATGCATTTTGACCCAGGCAAAGTGCTACATTACTTTCCTACTAAAGACTTATGGTATCACCCTAAGATATGTGCTCAAAAGCAGCTACAGCTGCTGATAAAGTTGCATTCGAAGAGTAGATATCTATTGTTCACTTTAAAAGCAGGAAATGGCATTGATGTGTGCAGAGATAAGGAAAACTACCCTAAAAACAGGCAAAAACTAGGGGTAAGGGACAGATTAAAATTTAAACAGAAAGAAAGTCCAAAACATCAAGAAAAAAAACCTTTTAAAAACCCTAGAGTCTGCAAATAAAACGTGATATAAAAATCAGTTTCTGATTAATGGACTTCTGCGATGCTGTAATTGTATTGACAAGCACCAACAATAAACATGCATGTGGTTAAAATGACTGATGTTTTTCCAAAGGAATAATCCACATTTCCTTGTCTAATTGCTTGGTTTTAACAGTCATAAAATCCTGGTCTTAATCTGAAGTTTACCTTGTTCCTTATTACAGACATCAAACAGTTTAATCACATAGCATGTGACTGTAATGCATGTGCTGAGTTTACATTTCCATTTCTGTTTCAAAAGTCTCCACACAATTTCATGCTCCAGATATTTAACAATCTCTGAAGAATTTGCTAGAGAGGTTATCCATGTAGACTATGGGAGAAAGATTTGCCTTGTCCAACACAGTAGGATAGAAGGATTAGGAAATAAGAAGAGTCTGATAAGAAGATCTCTGGTCTCATGGAATGAAGTCAGGAATGAGAATAGGAGGTGTGTGCAAAGGAGAAAGCTACCTGTTCTCATGTGATCTATTAAAAAAATCCTACAGCAATGCAGGGAGGCTTTGCTCAGATGAATTACCCTCTAACTAGCTAGACTGCAAACAAAGCTTGGTTCAACTATTTGTTACAAATCACACACCCAAATGCATTTTATAACATCCTTTGCAATGTCATATATTCCTGTAGCACAACTATTACACAATCTGTGTGCCTTTGTTTCATGATCTGGAAACCCATAAGTGAAGATTTCACCCAGGAGAGGTATGGATGTGGTATAACATGTACCACAAAACCACCATTTTCAAAGAGAAGATTATGCAATACTGATAGGCTTTGGTTATCTTTTGTGAGTGTAGAAAACTTGAAGGAGTTCTCATACTTCAGAATTTCCTCAGAAGGAAATATGAAGCAGTTCATCATGAAAAAGTATTAAGGAGGGAACATTTGTCATTTTGCCATGACATCCCACTTATAGCTGAAGGAAGGTGGGTGGTAGAACAGTTTAGGGAAAGTCAAGTACTGTTTATCAGCCCAGGCAGAAATAATGCTGCCAGTCTTTATCAGTATGCTTTTGAGGCACTTTGTTTAATTGTAGGTGTAATTTGAAGCAGCATCCAGGACAAGTCAGGAGCTAGAGAAATAAGGCTTACCTAGCACTGCTGATGTGATTGCAGGTACATTTAAGCCTTCAGAACAAAACAGTCACAAGGATCTTTATGGCTTTTAACCAGAAAGCTGGTTTTGCACACACAAACACATACAGGTTCTGTTGTGTTATACACTAATAGCATTAGGTAAACCTAACCACATAAATCCATAATCCTTCTGTAAAAAAGTCATATGAATCAAAATCCTGTAAAATAGCACATATTCCACAACTGCACAACCAGCAGCAGTGGCTGCTATGCACTGTAAGCAATCCAGTGATAAAGTAGATAGATCTGCTTTGGCTCTACCTCAGAATTAATCAATAATAATATCTGAGCTAATGAAACAGCCACTTGTAAAAATCACTGTTGCCCATCAGCTTTTATAAAACATGATTAATTTCTATGCATTAAACTGTAATACTGAGGAGGGAAATCACTAAGCATCTTTCAGCTACCCCTTGTTGATAGCAATAAGAAAAGAGTTGTTGTCTCTGAAGCTGCTCCGTTCCACTCCACAAAATTTTTTAAAATCCAATTACTTGGATGGGGAAGGAGTATTTGAATCACTTATAAACCTTCACTTATTACTGCTATTCTTCTCTTGGGCACCAGGGAGTCTTTATAAACAGCAGAAATCAAACCTTTGCTGAAAAGTAGTTATGCACAATCTCAAATGCTTTGCATGATGGATGGCAGAATTCACTGGCATGATGTTTTATATTCATTGCACTTGACAAAAATGATATCTTGGTAAAGGGTAAGATTGCTAGTCTAGCACTGTCAAGCCCATACAGGAAGCAAGTAGTGCTCCATGGTTAGCTCAGAATCATTAAAAAAGAGGTTGAGGAATTTCGAAACAAGATTTTGGCTCTGTGATTTCTTTAACCTGAAATGAGGATGAGCATGGAAAGCAGTGTGGGGCAAAGTGTGTCTGAGTAAGGAATAAAAAAATCAAAAGTGGCACTGATGGGCCAGTCAGAAAGACACATGGATTTGAAAACTTTTTACCTCAGAAACTTTAACAGAACCTGTATATGCCAAGCCTGACCTGAAAAGACAATGAATTTGTTATTGTACCTTCACTTGCCGAAGAAAATCTGCCAGATAAGATAACCTGCTTCTTTTCCATTTCTAAAATCTGACTTCTAATAAAATCTTTCCCTCAAGGCACAGTAGATGATCCAGAAAGGCTCTGGAGAGTGACTGGAGAGTTGTGATGTTCAGCCACAGACTCAGCACTCTGAATGGCCAGAGGCTGGTCCAGAATGAGCCAAGAGGGAGCGAGCTCAACAAGGCTGACTCAAAGAGATGGGCAAAGGAGCGCAAAGGAGCGCAATCCCGCCTGAGACATGAGGTGTTCACAACACTTCACATCTAAACTATTTTCCAACAAAGATATTTCAAGTTCCTTACAGTGTTTGCTGTATAATTTTATACTCGATTTAGGCATGGGAAAACAAGGCCAGAGAGGTTAAATGCATTCGTCAAGAAAGTGTTTCCAGCAGAAGAACAGGAGAAGACATCAAAGTCCACACCTTCATCTTTTCAAGGTCCATGAATTTTGCTTCGATCTTCACCAGACTCATGCTTTCACAAGAAATTGTTCCTGTTTTCACACTTTTTCTCAGATATTCCTGCCTTTTATCTTAAAAGTTACAGAACAACAGCAAAACCTAACCCTCATTTCTGAAAATTAGTTTATGTTAAACCATTAATTAATCTCACTTAAAATTGGGAGTGTGACTATCACTACTCTCAGGTATCCTAGGAGTGTGTTTACAGCCAAAAGATATTAGTAAATATTATTTTACACTATTAACATTGAGAGACACCATGCATTTAGGACTTGTAGAGCAAATCAGCATATTTTTCTGCAGGATGATGTTACAGAAGTTTACCAGCTGAAAGAGCAAGTTGGGAATACCTCACCAAGATGGACAAATTACCACTTGTACGGGCATAAGTGAAACACCTTTATGAGCAATCCCTGGCCCAGGGAAGATGCGCTTTCTAAGACACAGCTTGCTTTTCTTATTTGGGCCCCTCCTACCTATTTGCTCTCAGGCAGAGGAAGATGGTGAGCAAATATTCAGCTCCTTCTTCATCCGAGGTTTAAGTTGCCAGATAAAGGCAGTGCAGCTGTTTCTGCTTTTTCTTATTAAGACTAATAAAAAAATTCCTCTCTTAATAAGGCAATTAATATTTAGATTCAGCTCCTTTGAATTAAATTGATAGCACAGAAACTAACCTAATTAACACCTGAGTAGGTCAATGAATGATCCAGAATTTTTTTCACATTATTTAAAAAAGCAGATGTAACTATATTCTTGCCTCCTGATGACAAGAGTAATAACTGAAAAAGTACAATTTATGCCCATAAGAGGGCATTTGTCCAAATGAAGCACAATCTCTACTGCTTTGAGCTATTTCTATACAACAGAAGGTGGTTTAAAACAAGCTGGAGATAATTTTACTGTCAGGTGGGAATGTGTCACCCTTTGGAAAACAAAACACCAAGCACATGGAGAACATTACTATGGCTAGTCTGTTTTTTGTAGGTTAGGTCTTTGTATTGCAAAGATTTCTCTGCAGGCATGGCTTCTGAACTTTTCAGTGCTGGCAGGTGCATGGTTTCCTCTTTCTATTAAAATATCCAGAAATTTGTTAATGCTGTCCAATACTTAGAGGGTACTATTTGCAAAGAGCCTGAACATCTATTCTGGTGCAAAATTCACACATTTGCAGTCAAACCTTCCTCCCCGTTGAATGTGTTCTCTTCATCTCCTAATTTAACAGTTCAATAACAGATTTTATACTAGCCTTATTTTGGTGGGGAACATGGAGCTATAATCACATAAATTTTGCTGTTATAACTCCAGTTAACAGTATGTCACCACTATGAGTGTTTTCTCATCCTATACATTAACAGCTGAAGCTGCATTGTCACAACAGCAAAGTCACACTGTTGGCATAGAAATAGCAATTCAAAAGGTACCACAGAACAGCAAACAACCCAAACACTGCAGATACAGAATGAGAAACAAGTGATTAAAGCATTTTATTTCATATGCATTGCCAAATAGGTGCAAATTCTTAACTTGTGTAAAAAAACTGAGAAAATTTTAAAATCTAGCCCTCACTGAAGCTTTGTGTCCAAACATGTAGGCTGTAGACCTCTCTGAGGAAAGCTCACAGCAGGGCAGCTGCAGTACTCTCAGTGGTCCACAGTGCAGCTAATTCTAGTCTGTACTTTCCTTCAGTCAGACAATCATGTCAGCAGAGCTGCTTATTTCTCATGCTGGAGATGGAAGCAGGCCAGCTGTGCAGAAATTCAGCTGTGCAGAATTAAATGGCTAACACTTCTGTAAGTAAGTACTATTCTCTGCAAAAATAAGTCCTTGTATATTTTATTCTTCTAGACACTGCTTATGCAGACACCAAGCCAAGAACTGGAGCCTCAACCACTGCATGATTCCTTTCCACTCACCTCAAAAGCACATCAGCAAGCCCCTTCAACCATGTGCCATCTCTCCTCTTTATACTGAGCACTGAGAAGAATGAAGTCTCATGAGCTTAAAAAAGCCTTTTTCCCTCAAATACTGTCTCCAGGATCAAAGGTAACTGAGGATCTAGGGGAGGAGGCTTGGAATGCCAGTTCTTAGTATTACCCATATACACATCTAACTTTCTGTTCCACTGAAGAACAGGTATTTTGCACCGTATGACTCACAGGCTCCAAATATGAAAACAGGATAATACTGTTTGCATGTATGCAATAATAATTCTCTTTCTTGCCAGACTGTGCTGTGCATATTTAATTATATTTATGCTAGGATTTTGATTTATACAAGTACTACGAGTCTTTCTCTTCCCTTATTTGGGTCTATAGGACGTAATACAAAATACTGGTGACAGCATTGTACAGAGGTGAATACGATACAATGTTTGAAACTATGACTGGTCTTCAATCTCCAGTTTTCTTCTGCATTTTAAAGATCACAATCTCAGTACTATTTTATTCTTGATGGCTTCTCATTTAAACAATCTTTAAGACAAAGCTTAGACCTATATATCTTGAAGACAATAGATTTTGTTCCACCAGATGTTATTTTACTGTGAGTATTTAATACAGTTAGAAGTAACAGAGAAGAATTAACAATCTCAATTTCAAAATGAGAGTCATCATATTATTTCAAAGCAATAAATATCTAGAAAAGACCTTGAAGCAGATGTTGGTGATACCAGGAATACCACCTAATAGAAAGAGCAACAGAGAACACAACCACCATTGTCAAAAGTGGCACATGACAAGCAAGATTAATTCCTTCTGTTGAATTCATAATCTGGTACTTTGCAGTCATACTTGTTTCAAGTCGTTAGCAATATTGTTCTGCGAAATTCTAGCCCAGTATTCATTATTAGAAAAACAGTACTTCTGCTTCCAGTGCCTTAATTTGAAATTTAGGATAATAAAATACAACTATGATGGTTTCTGCCTAATATATGTGCCAGTGTAGGTGCAGACATACGTACACGTTTGTGCTTCCAGCTCGTTCTGGACCATCTGCATGTTTGTTGTACACAATGGAACTGACAGATCAATGTAAAAATGTGTCTGAACTTGCTCGAAGAATACACACGACTCCCATACTACTGAGTTACCAGTAAGGAAATTCTCACAAAAGAAGATAAATATTACCCTCCATTATTTATCAGATTTCTGCTATAGACTTAGTATTTAAAATATCTCCTTCTTTCCAAATTAAGGCTATACTAGGAATAAGAGGCAATAAGGAACTTAGTTTACTATATTTCCAAAGAACTACATTAATTTATTTCATGAGAGATAGTTCTATGCTTATCATTATCACACTGTTATTCCAGATATCAAAATGGTCATTATCATCTTAAGACTTTGCTGACAATTTATGAATAAAATCAGTCTCCCATTTTTTATTTTTACGAGAATTTCTACTCTTTACCAGGTTATGTAAGAAACAAAGTATGGGTACATTTTCTATGAACTTTTCTGCAAGGCCTTTGAGCCTCCATTTGTGCAAGTCAAGGACATATTGAAAATACCTGGAATCGATAAAAGGTGCCATCATCCTTCAGTGTTAGAACATGGTCTGAGATTGGAAAGAAATAGCCATGTGCTGCCATCAGAGTTCCCAAATGCAGAGCTTCAACTGTTTGAAGAAAAAAAGAAAGATAAAAAGTTAAATAACTTCAGCAATTGAGTTTTGTTGTTAAGATTCACCTGATATCCTGCAGATAAACCCTTTGTTCTCAAAGTCCTACCATCATGAAAGAGCTGTCTTTTTCTATGTAGTATAATGATGCAACCAAAAAACCACTGCACTTTCCTTAACAAATAGCTTTTAAGTGTGCCACTTGTGGCTGCAGTTCCACTACTTACATCGACATTAAAAGGTAGCCTTAATGTTCACTCACTTGTTCTGAAGCTGAAAACAGCTATCATTTCTATCCTGATAGTGTAGCTTGCTTTTCTTCTTCAGAACAGTTTCTGATTATATGTTAAAATAGGTGATTCCAATTGCATGGTCTCTTCCTCACTAGCTTTATCAGAGCTGCTGTAAAGGATAGAGACTTCCTCAAAAGACTTTATTACTGGAAAAACAACAAGGGATAACAGGATACCAGAACAGTTGACATAGGAAGGACCTGTGGAGGTCATCTTGTCCAACTCCCTTGCTCAAGCAGAGACACCTTAGGCTACTTGCCAAGAACCTTGTCCAAGTGCTTTTTAATAACCCAAAGGAGTGAGACACCACAACCTCTCTCAATAACGCCCAGATCCATATTCATCCTCTAAGAAGCACTCATGTGTTCCTATTGCCTATAATTTGGCTTTCAGCAATGGCAAGCACAGATTTGTCTTGTCCTGACTCTTAAAAACGCCACTACAGCACCTGACCAGCAGTAAAGCACCATCACGCAGAAATATGAGTCCTGACATCTGTGTTATTGCGGACAAACACAGCAAGTTACGTTCATTTATGTTTCACCCATTATTATTTTCAATAAGAGAAGGCTTATTTATTTACCCATACGTCTTTAGCATCACAAAAAATTCTGTCCTTCACCCTTTGCTCACCTGAAGTCATTGACTCACACAGGAGATACAGGAGAAACAGTGGGACATCTTTAGGCTAACCCAAAACCAGCAAGCATGGGAAAGGAACAAAAAGGGGGATCTGGACAGTACTTAACTGAGAGCACATAACCCTGCCAGGGCTTATCTGACACCCAATATTTATTACAAAATACAACACACACTCGCTGGCAGCGAGCTCTCTGGCCTGATGTACAACACCACAATGCTGATTAGACTTTTCCCAGTTGCAAGCCTACAAGAAATCTCTCTAACAGAAGGAAAGGAGTTGCTTTGTTCCTTGTGCTTGCGATGTCTGTAAATCCCCAAGTGAACTTTGCCCTAATTATAATAAGGTTATATATTGTTGTTATTCATTCATTTCAAGCTGCTAAATTCTATTATCCCTTGGATCATAAATTTTGAGTCAATGGTTTCTGTAGTGTGTCAATCACTCCAATTTTTTTTTACTTTGTTTCAATTCATCTGTCTTTTAATTTTATTAAGCTTTTCTTTGTTCTTCACATTGCAACCTATTTCCAATTCCAAAAAGCTTTATTTTTGCATGCAATATGTATCTTCGTGGAATGAGAGAAAAACAAGGAAGAAATGTGCTGACTTTTCTAGAGAAAGGCTTTCTCAGACAACAGTGACAGGGCTTGCCAGGGACCTCTGACACAGATGAGAGTGCATTCTCTTCTGATTTAGCACACACTAAATAGGCTCCAGATTTGTTTCATGTGCTGCCTGGATCCTGAATTGTAATATTTTTCAAGATCACAGGGAGTTCACATTATTTTCTTTTACCCAGGTATTTTTAGAGCACATCTGGACTCCTATGTCCATTCCAGTAGAAGAAGGCTATCAACAAACTTTGACTGAGTCGAGTGGGAGTCCACCAAGATCACTAGGGCTGAAGCATGCACCCCATAAGGAGAGGCTGGAGGAGCTGGGTCAGCCTGAAAAAAAAGAAGGTTTTGGAGGTGTCCAGAAGTACCTTTCCAATACCTAAAAGGAGTTTTCAAAATGAAACTCAACTTTATTGAGTTTCAGGGCAACCAAGTAAATAAATCAAGAAATAAATAAAAGAGAAAAGGGTAATAAACCAAACCAGATATAGTTCTGACTTTTCAAGCTGCCCAGACACACTGTGAAATATGCTTCCTTGGAGGGTTTCAAGACCTGAACAGATAAAGTTCAGGGCAAGATGTTTGACTTTACACTTCACACTGTTTTGAGCAAGGAGTTGGACTAGAGTCCTCCTGAGGGCCCTCTCAGCTTGAACTCTATTACAGCTCTGTGATTCTAGATGGGTCAAGCAGAAGTGGAATACAGAACATAAAAAAGGGATGAAAACAACTGGAGAAGACACTGTTTGAAAGCTCCTGCCAGAACAGCCTATACTCCAGGCAAGGCTGGGTGCAGCAGCAGTAAGAGCTTGTACTTCTCTCACTGGCCATTGAGTCCTATACACAAGGATAGAGTCACAGTAGTTCTCTACAAAGAAATGGGAAGAGTGACCCAGCCTTCTTCAGAAGCCAATTAAAGTTACTTAAGGTCTGAATTAGTCCCCATAGCAGCCTGTATCTCTTCTCCAGTTATGTGTGGAGAGTAAGGTTGTTATACTCTTACCTCAGGCTATCTCACTCACCTGGAATTCACACTAACTCAGTGTTACGGTACATCTTTGTCCCTTCAGCCACTGAGCCTTAATACAGACATCTAAATTTCTCTTCTTCTTTCCTTAACTGATAGAAAATTAATTTTCTTTTTTTATGGCTATCAAACAATACATGTATTCCAACATTACATTAATATAAATGCACAAATACTCCCTTTTAATACCCACTTAGGATCCACTGTAGATCACACCTTGAGTATTACAAAATTTACCCAGTGAGTAACAGCCACAGGATTGTATTCCTGCCTCACACCAGGCTGGTAGAGGACTACTGCTAATGCTCTCTGTGCAGTAGCAGTAGAACTCCAGCACAGAAAAAAACTCAGCACTCAGGAGGTTTCTAATCTCCAAGCAAGAGGCTGTCCAGTGTATTACAGGCAACAAAGGCAACGCTTTGATAAACATCTCAATTTGCTAAAAGCAGACTGAAAAATAACTACTGTAAGAATACAGTGAAGTACAACAGTAGGATTTAGGAAACAAACCCATGAGCTTGAAAATAAAAATAAAGCCAGCAGCGGACTAACCCAACATGCCTAAATTCCTAGAATTTAAATACAGACAGCTTCTATATCTCCCAGCTATTCCTGCACATGAAGTTAGAGGATTTTCATTTAAGAAGAAAATTTCGTCTGGAAAAATGGCAAATGTAGATTAGGAACATCAAAAACGTATATGAAGTGCATTAGATAAGAAGAAAAAAAGACATCTGAAAGAAATGTTTTGAGACATAACAGTTGCCAGGTAGAAAGAGTAATATTTACAGGTATTCAGAATACAAACTGAAAAAATTGGAGGAACAGACAAAAAGAAAAAAAATACTGATTTTTAGATGGCAAGGGTACACAGATGCACACAGAAATGTGGTATCTACACAACTATTACTTCCTAATCCTCAGTCACTGTGTTTAAAAAACATACAGTTTTTTAACATCCTCAGTCACACCCAGATAGCCTCACTGAGAAGGTATAATTCAAATGGCAGTCAGCTGCTATAGTCAGCTGCCATAGCAGTCAGCTGTTATATAGCTGCTATATGAACAAAAACTGCAGCCAGAGACATCACATAAAAAATCTGAGGAAGACAAAGCCCCTGGAGGTGTAACTGGTAGAACAGAGTAGACAGAAGCTTCCTCTACTTGACACCTCATTTTGAAGATATTAATTATCTGATTTAAGGTTCCAGACACTTCCTAGTAATTATACTATGGGAAAGTGGAATGGCATATTCAAAAAACAAATTTACCCAAACCACTGTTTTAATTTTTATAGCTAAAAATAGGGAAGTGTTTAGAGTTACAATAGCTAATGGAAGAAGAACACCTCAGGTGAAATACAGAAATGCATCTTTATGAGCCCCTTGCATTTCAACAGGATACAAAATATCTTATACAAAATCAATACTGCTTTGGATGTAGGTTTGATTTTTAATGTGTATGTTATTGCTGGGCTAAAAGCTCAGAAAAAGCTAAAAATTCCATGGTTCACTCTGCAGTTGAACTTTATTTAGCTGAGTGGATGAAGTGAACAACACATGTACATAGATTGATCAGAAATCATTTTTGTGAGAAGTAATATTGCCCAGCCATCTGCTGTGCCATTACAAGACAGTGATCTTGACAGATTAAATGTCAGTCACTTTTAATAAACGTTGTTATACAAGAGTCAGATATTTTCAATGCTTTGGGACAATGTAAACCTGATGAAATCTAGGGAATGAAAAACATACCCTAGTGGTTGAGTTTTGATTTTTTTTTTTTAAATAGTGCAGTTTTCTCCTTACTGTAATAATTATTGCATGGATTGCTGATAGTTTATTCACCTTAAATTGCAGGGTATGGTAGTATTGGTGGAACAAGTTGTTACTTATGATGATGTACACAGGAGGAAATTTAAAAGGATGAATGTTCCTTGCTTTCTTTGGAATAAACATGTTTCTGTGCTTTGAAACCCCTTAAAGGATATGTTTTCAGTGATTAGTGTGGATTCTATTTACTCTTACACATCTCAGGTCTACAGGTGATGTGGTATCTATATTTATTTTTACGTTGAAGTCCATAAAACACTTTATGGTATCATATTATTATAGTCTCACAACATCTGAAACACTTGGAAGTAATCTCTGAGGGAGTGAGAAATGACAAATATTTTCCAATTGTGCTCCACTTTCAAACACCCTTTTTTGGAGTCTGTGTTACATTCTATGTGAAAAGATTTCCTACAAGGAATGCTACTTGGGCCATTTTGCATCCTTAAAATTGCTTTTTGATGTAAAAGTGAAAACTCCAAACTTGCCAGTTTTGGGTGTATTTTTTGGATACAAAAATGTCAAACAAATGAAAACTTCCCTTTCCATGAAACAGTAAAGAGTTTGTTATTCTGGGTTATTTGTCGAATCTAAAACCCATCAGAGTACTGGAGTGCATTGCTAAGCCACATGGAAGCCTGGAAAAAGAATTAATGAGTCAGAATTTCACAAGCACATATTCATTGTAAGTGTCGAACACCAAGACTTCATCACTTACTCTCACCTCACTCCTGCTGTCATTTCATTGCCAGTGTGAACACAAGCTGCAAAGGATTAGAGTAATAAAATACAACCTGCTTCTCACGCTGACATGAAGCGTAGGAGAGGCTCACTGTCTCGGCCTGACTGTGGTGTTTAAAGAGGAGAAAATAAAACAGCTAGAAACAGTCTTGAACACCCACAACACTGGAAACCTCTCTTTTGTCCCATCTGAAGGACTGAATTTGTAAGGAGAGCAGCACTTAGTGAGAGGCATTTCAAGGAGGATAAAACAGTTGGTGAAGGAAGAGGCACTATGTACCCAAACACAATTAGAATGAGATTCATACTTGATTTCATGATAGCAATCACAAACCACGTTATCTGTCAAGAAAGCATCTCACCTAAATAGGTAGGATTTTTCTTGTGCTAGACTGTGCCTGTTGATGCTGAGACTTTGGTAGGACCATCACTCAGCATAAGGAGGAAAACCTATCAAAGATGGGCTATGAGTCCTCATCTGCCCAAGGCATGGTAATTTCCACCCCTACAGTCTGAGCTGACCTGTAACATGCAGTGCATCCCAAGTCTAGAAATAACGATGCACAAGTGAAATATTGACTACTTTCTTCACAAAAACATCCAGCAGAACAGGCACTGTGACAGTGATGAAAGACAGTTGGGTCTTCCTGCATCCTCCCCTCACATCCCTTTCTGCCACTGTCTCTGATGGGCAATGTGGTTTGTCCTAAGATAAGAACACCGGGGGGGGGTATTTCAGGAGGAGTTTCTGGATGCTCACATGATTGTGAGATAGTGCATTCCAGGGATGGAGAGATGAGATGCTTGTGACTGACTTTTATTTGCATCAGCCTGAAAAAATATATAAAATGCTTCTGGAGACTGGTCTCACTGGGCAAACACTTCTTCCAAGGTTGGAGACAATTTCTGGGTGGAAACTCTACCCAGCAGGGATGCTGGGAGAGAACATCCAGCCTGAAGGTGGGCAACACTTTTGGACAGATGAGTAAAATGCACTTAGGTCCAGTCAAATGCAGAGATAAAATCCTAGACTAGCTACATTGCTGCTCTGTTGCTTTGTAATTATGAATTCTGCAAGACCAAAGACTGCAAACCTGTACATTTCTAGCCAATCCTGCTTATATTATAAGCCTTTAAACATCAACTGTTGACCAAATCTGAGGCTAAGTGGATTCAGCCGCACTCAGACTTCTCAGAGAAGTTTAGAAAGCAGGGGAGTCTTACTGACTCAAAAGGAAGGACAACAACCTGATTATACTGTAATCCACTGCACTCGGTGATACAGTTGGTATTTAAATACTGTATTGACAAGATTTAGATACTGTCATGCCTGATTCAAGAGTGTTTTCTCAATTACTCTGCTACAGAGACACACTAACAGTCCTGCCTCACTTGTTCAGAGAATGAGGGTGAATGAGGACTGACCTAAACCTGGAAATCTTTTATCCAGATAAGATCAACAGAAGTCATCTCACCATGAAAGACTGAAGAAAAGGGGAAGCTGGCCTACAGTTTCTGGAAAAACAAAACAAAAACAAAGCAAAAGAACTTTATCCACTCACAGGAAAAAATAAATTATAAAATTGGAGGGAAAAAAAGTGGTCCTTGATAAAGAAGCTGCTTCTCCCTGCTAGCAACACACAAACCCTCCATTTGAAAACTTTTTAAGTATCGCACGTTAAGTTTTCCATGTGATTGTTTCCAGCTGCATTTCAGCTGACTACACATTAACTCTTGCTATGTCCTATTAAAGTCTGCTTTAATTCTCTTAATAAATTTGTATCTTGAAAGGCAGATCCCCGGGATGTCAAAATGCAATGACACGAGGTGACAACCATAGCTTTCATGTTGACCAAAAAATTAAAAAAAAAAGTAGTTACACACATGAGGTCTCAAGAAACAGACAAATGAGGAGTGAGGTGCTGGCACTGAGCAGTGCTGTAACTTCACCTCTGGAATATTTGTTTGTGGTGTTTGTTTGGCGAACAGGAAACAGAGGCTGGAGGAAATCCATCCAAGCTATAACCAACAGGTGAAACTTAACTACCAGGCAAAACAGAACATGGCACAATTTGGTCACAGCTCATTCAGGACACTGATGCCTTGGGTTTTAACTTTTATATTTTTCAAATCCTGTGCTGCCTAGTGTGTAACTCTGAAGTTTCTTGTGGCCTGTTAACTACTGCTTTCCCATGCTGGTTAAACATAACAAGCCTCTCCAGGTTTGCTTTTCAAGGACACCTTGTTGTCCCAGGCCCCAAAACATGTAAACTAAGGCCTCTGAAGAGGAGGATAAACTTGAGGTAGTTACATCATTAACTGTAATTGGCAAATTTATCCTGATATGCAAATGGAGCAAACTCATGAAAGTGTGAAGAACCCGTGACCCAGGGTCCATCTGGGGTGCAGCCTTTTACCTCCACAGGCTCTACCTTGGAGGCCCTTCAAATAAATAACTACATTTATTCTCTCGTTCTTGTCTAGCCTCTGTGCTTTAGGTGTCCATCTCAGGCATCAATACAGTCATGAAAAGTGGCCTGATAATGCTGAAAATTGCCTTTATAGTTTCCCTGTCGTCTCCCACCTCAACTTTTTAAAGTACCTACTAATATCACACCAGCAATCAGGCCTTCAGTGGTAGGAGCTCTGTACCTTCCAATGAAAGTCAGCATTTATAAACCTTTTCCTCTAATTTCACTATTACTACTCTTTTTTCTATTTTCAATTTTGTAGAAATCACATATTTTTGCTTTTCTATTACTAATATCTCTTGTCTCTTTAAATTGAAATGATAGGAGGGTGAAATCCAAACTCCTTTGAAGTACGGGTTTCCTGTTTTTCCCTCTGGCTCTTCCTCTGAAACTGCAACTTTTAGGTTTAAGCTTTGATTCCCATGCTTCTTTAAGGCAAAATAGAGAAAATAAAAAGCTGTGTGTCTTGTTTTCCCTAATGACTCTCTGAACTTATCTCCAAAAGATATTTCCGAACACTTCATTCATTCCCTCCTCCAGTATGAAACTCTGAGCTAATATTTAAAGTCATATGTGCACCCTTTTGAGCAAACCACCTAAAGACAAAAAAAAATATTTACAAAAAATCCAATTACTGCAAATACGCTACTTTTGAGAATTCTCTCAGTTGAAATCTTGTTCCACAGTTTCAGCCATCTGTAAAAGACCCAAAATACTGGACATAGACTACTTCTACTAGTATTATAATTATTATGCTTCTATTTCAGGTTTTCTTGTATACTGCTTGCCAGTTGCTGCTAGCACACCAGATCTTCCTACTTTTCTCGCCTCCAGGGGCTTGGACATGTGACCAAATTGTTTGGCTGCAAATGCTTGGTGGGGAAGTACGTGATTCATTCTGCACATGACACCCAAGAATTTGTGCATGTTAGTACCAGCCAGGAAATGTATTTTACATCAGCGTTCCCTCAGACATGGTGCCCTGTGTCACGGTGTGCTTTCCTGGCCACACCACAGTGCCACTGCTTCTGCCCTTCTTTGTCACACTCAAGGGAAGCCACAGCTGCCAACTCCCCTCTTAGTCAGCTCTGCTTGGACACCACAAGCACTGGAGCATTTACAAAAGCACAGTCCAAGCACGTGACCAGTAGGCACTGCCACAGACAGTTTCACACCTGGGATGGGGGTTTAAAGGAAAAAAGCCCATTCTTATGGCTTAGCCTGTCTGGGGCATGTGGATAACCAGTATGGTTGATGCACCACTTGGATTTCAGCAAATATGAAAAGTAAGCGCAGGCTTTTTCAGTGCACAAAATATTTGCTCCTGAAGGAACTACAGAAGATAATATTGTCAAATCAGAGGGACATCAGCTAGAGTGGAGTTTCTGAAGCTGGGTGAGTATAAGCAATAGGTTGCACTAAATCTCTCAATGATTACTTCTGGACAAGATGAATCGTGACACTTTTTTTAATCTCTGTTTTGATATGAATTGCTATTGCAACAACCATTGACTTTGTGTCATTGTCATGCATTGCTATCATAATCACAGAACACCCACTTATGACCAGGCAGTTCAAAAAATACAAAAGAACATGCAGCAGCCACAGCTAGAAAAATAACTTCTTCTTTCACTGCACTCAATTCAATAAAGAAGAATACTATTTTCTTTATAACAATTTTCATACCTCCAACAAACTGAGAGCATTAAATACTGAAAATAATGTATTTTTTTTCTATGGGAAGAGTGCTGTGATTTTAAAGTCCACCAGGAGTTAACAGCTTTGTAAGCAGATTGGTGTCACTGAGACACACATCAAGGAAAAATGCCATCAAAGCTCAAGAATGGTAACAACAAAGAATGTGGAGGTGGCTTTTCCAAAGAATAACATGTCACCCCCCATGTGATGAGATACAGTTGTCTGAGATGAACATACACAAGAGTCCTTGAGGCACTTGTTAAAAACAGGATCACTTTTAGAGAGTTTTCTTTGTCAATTATTTATAGTAGTTTGGTTGGCAAATAAAATATATTTTACTGTCCTCATCAAAATGAAGGAGAAAAATTTCCAATGTTGCAAAAGTCCAATTTATGCCATCCTGTGTTCCTATTATCATAACTCCTACTCCCAGTGCTCACTTCTCCCCTTTGCAAGGGATTTACACAGATAATTGTACAGAACTATCAATTCATCCAGACAAATTCTGCTATTAAAAATACAGAAATACTGACAGATATTAACTAGCAAAAATAGCTCAGTGAAAACTCTTTCATAAGTGCTTTTTTTCCCCCACAAAAAGAGGAGGCCTCAATGAATGACCTATTTCTTCTCTAGTGACAGAATCTAAATGTAGAAGGAAGAGATGGGACTGATGACAACTGCGGCAGCAAAAGCTATCAAAGGTTTTAAAATAAGTTTATAAAATGAACAGAAGTATCTGGTTCAAAATAATGGTCAATCTGTGTTTTATGGCAAGTAAAATACTAAATGGCTGAAGTGTTAGCTGTAGTGTGCCACTTATCATTTAATCACCCTCAGTACTAAAGGAAAAAAGTTGGAAAATAGGTCCTTAGGTTTCTGAAAGACATCCAGGGGAAATCTGGGTGTGGGGGGGAAATGATGTGCAAATCAGACACCCATACAGACAGCATGATAGGAACTATAATAAAGGAAAGAAGGAATGAAAATAAAGGTAAGTGTAGCAAAAAAGGAAGATTCAGGACTTTTATTGCTGGAAACATCTCACAATTCTGGGAGTGTTCCTATGTGGAATTGGAGAACATATAAGGTTATGAAAATCTGATTA
The DNA here is from genome assembly GCA_013399225.1 of Rhipidura dahli. Classification (NCBI taxonomy): domain Eukaryota; kingdom Metazoa; phylum Chordata; class Aves; order Passeriformes; family Rhipiduridae; genus Rhipidura; species Rhipidura dahli. The sequence goes on from VXAC01008839.1 coordinate 683,642, forward strand.
ACATATTATCTTGGATTCCCAGGGATCTCTTGGCATGATTCCCTCAAATGTTTTCTAAAGGTATTAAGCAGATCATGAGAAAAACAATAGGTAGAAAGGAGAGAATAAAGGTTAGGCACAGCAGATCAGTGACTGCACTGAATAGTGTAAGATTACAATGGAGTAATAATATGACACTGAAGGGGGGTTAGTAGGTCTAACACACTAAACTGTGCTTAGTAGGTCCTGGACTGTTCAGAATAATCCTAAATTATCTACAGAAGGGTGTGAATCACAGACTGACAGAATTAACTAGGTTGGAAAAGACCTTTGAGATCACCAAGTGATTGATGATCCAATTTACGACCTAACACCTCCTCTTCAACTAAACCATGGCATGGTTGGGGACATGGTTTAGTGATGGACTTGGCAGTGCTGGGTTAATGGTTGGACACAATGATCTTAGAGGTCTTTTCACACCTTAATGAGTCTATGATTCTGTTCCACAGTTACCATGATATAGAAGCTGCTTCTTACATTTTTGGTTTTTTTTTATTTCATGCTAGTGGCTATATTTGATGATGTAGATAATTCCAAAATTTCAAGAGGCAAATATTTCATATTTCTAATAAGCTTAAAGGCTACTAAAAGGTTAAGTCTTCCAGTTTAACTGAAGTATTACCATAAAGTAGACAGTCATTAGGAAGCAAATTTTCAAAGGGAAGTGTAAATTACTTGTAATAATTTCTGCATGCCTAACTGAGGTGAATAGACTCTCTTTATGGTTTGTATTTTTTTTTAATTAATCTGAGCCTCAGCTTTAGTGAGAAAAGTATTTTTTTATCACCTATAAAAATTATATTCTATTGACACTAGATATTTTATACTTTGTGGTTCCAATTGTTCTGAAGACAAATGAGGTATTGCAGCTACAAAACCAGAGTTGACATGGATCTTGTCACCCACTCTGCCACTCAAACAATTAAAATCCTGACTATTTGTGGAATTTGAGTAGATGACTGAATGCAACCAGTGAAAATTAGAAAAAAGAAGAGATATTAGAGGGAGAACACCTGAATGGAGAAGAATACATTAGTTAGAGCCAACCACCAGCCAAAAACAAATGAGAACCACAGGATTCCATGCAGTAATATTGGAGCATGAACCATGGAGACTAAAAACAAAAAAAACAAAAAAAAAAAAAAAAAACCAAACAAACAAAAAAAACACACCAAACAAAAAACAAAAACAAAAAAAAACAGAGGAGAAGAGAGTAGAGGAGAGGAGATGAAAAAAAAAGAATAGAGGGAAGGGAATATTGAAAAACAATGGGAGAGTGTCTAGGAAATATAAATCTCTCCAAGATGAAATGGCAAGCAATGTCCTTTGCATAGTAAATGTGACTGATCTTGGACCACCACTGTGCCCAGAGCAGTATTTTTCTACACGTGCTACAGAAAAACTTAAAACTCTCCTCAGGTCAATTACTAACAAAATCAAGAGAAGGCCTCACACTAACCTTCCAGTCATCAAATACTACATATGACATGTAAATATCAAAACATTTTTGTTTACTTGACTATAAATAGCTGCAGCAGCTGTCAGCAAGATGAAATAGGATTTCAACTGCTTTTATTCAATTAACTTGTCCAGATTTAAAATCTCACTTCCACCTATTTGCATTTTCCATTACTATACAACACAGTTCTTTGGCAAACAAGGAAGCAGAAATCTAATGAATTCTCTAGACAGTTCTTTAGCTGCTTTTAATTAATTATGCCAGTGTGAATTGAGAATTAGTAAATGTTCTTCCTCTTAAACCTCCAAAACTTGGTATGATCCCAAAGGTTCAGAAGAAGGCTGCAAACAGTAAGAAAACCACAAACATTCCTAATAACTTTACTAGAAATGAGATGAAATATTTTATTAAGAAGGTCATTATAATTCAATTTATGCAATTAAATAATTAGCTTTATTTCAAAAGGTTATCCGAGTTCTCCCTACAAGAGCATACTTTTTCTTGGAGTCTTCATTTGTGCTTTCATCCTTCGCTAAGTAAATATATGTTTGGTGTTATGAATAGTCAGTAATGTAATAGTCTTTGACCATGCTGCTACTTGTTTAAAGAGTTGAAATGCAAGCAGACAGGATGGGGAACAGATTTTCAAATCAGCAGGATTTAGGATCTGAAGCCTGTTATTTTTAAAATCTGATGCATCAATAGGGAGTTAATACAGGCTTTACCCATATTTGCCTTATGCTGAAGTATTTCTTCCATATTCTGAGTGGCAACATCAAGGAAAAGGTATTGGTACAACACCCAGAAGGAAATACACACTTTAGGAACACCAGATTCCTTAAAAGAACAATGTGGAGAATTTTCAAAGAAAATTAAGGGGGAAAAAATGCCCAATTTGGGATTTCATTCTAAAAACTGCTTATAAAGCTTTTCAGACTTTATAAATCACTGTGGAGAAGCGAGTATCACTTTTCAACAGCTCATCTTCTCTATAGGTTTATGATGAAGCTGTGTAATTTGACATAACTTAACGGGTAAAGATTTCAATTGTGTAATTCAGATTTAAGGCCTAATTTGTTCTGTGACAGGACGAAAATCTTCCTGTGTCACGGCATCTGAAGTTCTTTCCAATGAAATTACTTAAAATTAAAGATTAATGATGTTTCAGCTTCTACTATCTTGATCAGGTAACAGTTTTAACATTAAGCTGATATCTCAGTATGCTTGTTCAGATTTTTTTTTTTAATCAGTATTTTGTATTCTATTCAGTACTTTTTCTTCCTTTTCTCTCAAAAAGAATCTCAAAGACCTCAGTGAAATAAAGCCCATGCTGCCTACTGAATTGTAAAGAATACACTGATTGTTGGTTTGTTTCAATTTTTAAAATCTTACTGGGTATCAGGCATATTTTATAAACTAGATTTTGGATTTTAGCCTGAGATGTAGCTTAAAGGCCATGTTACAACTAACCCTATTTTAAAAGGCACCTAGTTAAATCTTGTTGCACTGGAGTTAAAAATACAACTTCCAACTTTGTGCGGAGGTTGGAATTTCACCTTTAAAACAAAGGACAAAGGAGTGAATGTCATGTATATATATCATACTTAATACTGAAAATAATTCTGAGTAGAATCTGGAGAATTTAATATTAAAGGCAATAATTATTTCCTATTAAAATAAATATCTTTGAAGTCACCACCATGGAACCAGGGCTAATATTAAGAAAATCTAAATTTAAAAACTCGGTTGATGACTTGCTTTTAAGGAGAAATCAGGAAGCATCAATTTAGTTCTGTTTTACACAGAAAATGTGTATGCCACACAAGGTGTAGTTGACTCACAGAATTATAGTATAGTTTGGGTTGGAAGAGACCTAAATTTCATCTAGTTTCAACTCTGCTGACAAGGTCAGGGACACCTCTAGGTGTAGGTGCTCAAAGCCTAATTAGAACCAAAAGAGATCTATTTTGAATCAGCATGTTACTGACAATATCAGATAGGTTGCTCACAGCAACAACTTTACAGAACACATGTATTTTGTCATACCAATACCTAGTACTATCATTTTATTTTTATAACCATTTTATTGTACAGAAAATTATGCTAGACAGCAGCAAATTCCATACTTGTCATCTTTACCAATTACTCCAAGATGGACATTTATTTATAAGTTAAGCAGACACAACTCCTTTATATTTCCCATGTAATTCAAATGTTTATAAAATTTCTTAATTGCTAGGGTGAAAAAACAGAAACTATTTTTTATGAAGTCTTGCAAAATAATGCCTCTTTAAGGCAATAACAAAGGAGGAATTTTATTTAGACATGCTTAACATGATGAAACAGTTGTAATAGTTTGACTTATCTGCCTATGTGAAGGAAGCACTTTGTCACTAATACCTTGATAACATACTTTGCATCATGACACCAATACCAAACTTCGCAACAATACCAGTGACAAACTTTGTATCTTCCCTGTAAGTGTAAAAAATTGTGCATTTTTAACCAGTTGCCACACTACCAAAAAGGTCAGAGGAAATGACTGTTCCTTCAAAGAAAATTGAAAATGAGTACTGATGTAGCCTACCACCTATTTACAAGAGAGGAAATGAAATGGCCAAACTAGGAACATATTAATCACTTTCAAGAGTGACTACATGGAAATGAGACTGTTCAAACAGTACTGTTACATTTGTAGAAAAACAGCTCACTCCAGGTGGCCCTGCAGGTCGTGTGCTCTTGGAAAACACTCCTAACACACACAGTCTACACAGGATAATAGATTATAATAATCTGGAAGAAGCTTCAGTGGAAAAAACATGAAATCCATTAAATCTGATACATCCTGTCACAATTGAATTGCAGTCAGTACACCTCTGTTCACCATTTACAAAATCTCTAAAGGCTTTGGGCAAATAAAACAGACTCTTCACATGAACATTCACCACTGCACTCCTGGAACCTCAAGAAGGGCTAGAAGCCCAATGATTACCACAGGCAGGTAAGTACCACCCATGCTGCATGTTTTTACAGGAAACCTGGCCCACACATTTTTGCATGAGTATCACAATGTTAATATTATTGGTACTAAAGCAGTGTTTGCAAATTCTGATATTTTCCATTCTCAAATAGAATTTGGTTTTACTTTCTTTTCGTTCATATGAGATAAAAGTCATTATTCTATTGAAATGTTACAGGACCTGACAAGCTCAGATCAAATTCACCCAGTAGAGGAAAGCTGGGAAGTTAGTTACACTAGAATTGACAAAGGCTTGTAAGGTTTGCTATCAAATAAAATGTGCCATAATTTCTATTAGGTGTATGAAAAATGAGAGTGTCTGGTGTCCCTGGTTTCCCAATATGAGGGGTATGGTGCGTGTGCAGGCAATATAAATTACTTTTATTGCGGTTTGGGGTTTGGTTCTTTTAAGTTAAGGTGATAAAGGGGGGCATCTACTCTTGCTGCACTTACCCAAGTTTAGATTAATGCAGAGACTGCAAAGATAAGCATGACCTTTCCATTCCCTTCTTTATTCCTTCTCATAAGAGACTCTTTTCTCTGTTAGCAATCTCTGGAAGTACCTTTCTTTTGCTTGCAGCTCTCTAGTGCTGTTTCCCAAATGGCAATTGTTTAGAACATCTTGTCTGCCTCCTGCTCTTTGCTGCTACCTTTCTGCATATAATTGGGGAAAGGGCGAAACAGAGAACTGAACAATTTTTCAAGTAAACTTTCATAAACTCAAATAAAAATCCTAAAATTTTTCTTTTAACTCTTTCAAGCAAGTCCTGTGTATTATCAAGGTCATTATTAGCATAGCAGCACCTGCAGAGAGATTTGACTACAAAGCAAAGGAGGGAAAACTGCAACAGACATAAATAGATTTGTGCTACTGAGCCCTCCCTTTTTACTGCACTGTATCAGTGAACACAGTTTTCATGGATGCTGATGGGTATTTAGTTACAAGTTAGTGACACCAGTTAAGTGAAAAGACTGTAAAACATAATAATAATGATAATATAAATGGTGAGAACTGAAACTGAAAAATTACAGAAGGGTGCAAATATCAAGCTTGTCTTTTTTCATAACTATAAAAGTAGATTTAGTCATATATATTTTTGGCTTTAGTGTAATTCCTGATGTCCAAGAGCAGTACCAAACTACTTCAACAGACTTCCTAAATGAGCTGGAGCAGGGCAATGTGAATGTAGAGGCTGAGCACACTAGTGAGGCTGCAGTGTCTCTGCTGGAGCAACCATCTGATAAAGAAGTGACTCCAGCCAAACTCAGCTTATTTGCAGCTCCAAGAAAATTAAATAAGCAACACTCAGGAATAAAGGTACTGTAAAGGAACACAAGGATGATGTCTAAATACATTATCTACTCTTGTTATCTACTTTTCTGACACATCTAGATGAAAATTATTCAAGGGATGACTTGAAGATGAAATGAGTGTTTGTGAATGACACACATTTCATTGTGAAAAGACTGGAAAATTCATACTGTTATTTTTCCTTTAGGAGACAACTGCATGATTTACTATTAGCATGTTGAATGTTAGGGAATAGAGAAATCAAATGTTTCCCAAAAGGGCATTGAAGAAATCAGTGCAAGTACAATAACCTAGTACAATACCAAGTACAGGATTAGTCTCCTGGCAATTTGAGCTGACACCTTTAAATCAGCTCATCTGTCCTTTTTGTTCTATTTTTCCCACTAAGGATTAAAAGAACTTCAGTCTCTGGTGTGGTCAGTCTGGTGCTTTTCACGTCATTAATGATCACTTCAAAAAAGAAAACACAATGTAGAAAAACAAAGTAGATTTTCCACATTAAGAGTAATTGGCAACAGCAGTGAAGAGTCAGCACTCACCCTGTAATGGTCAATTCAACAACACGTCTAAGTGCCAAACCACAAGCCCTCACAATTCTGTAAATTCAGTTAATTGCTTCTTTTCAGGTTGAGATCATGCTTATATTTATGCCTGAATAAAACTTCGCCGTTAAAAATAACTTGGATAATTCCTGTTCCTTAAAATTTTACAGATGAGTTGTAGGCTGAAACACAAACATTTTTAAGTACATATTGAAAAGCAAACAATGTAACAGCAACTGTACATTGCATTGTGCACAGCTATTCTGGGCACAAGCTCTGCTCCACTGAAATAACTTCAAATCTGGTACAATTCAGCAGAATCCACCTATCATCTCCATCATTTTTTGATGGAGATCTACGGCAGCAAGACAAAATGCTTCCAATATTCCACTGAAAATTATTTTCCATTTATGAAAAATCTGCATGGTTTTATAGACTGGTCCCAGCTTGTTACTATTTTTTACTGGAAATTGCTGTTTCCAGGTGAGAGCTTTACAGTTAACACACTGAAGCAAACGTTGCTGTCAGACCTTCTTCTACCTTTGGTTCTCCCACTATCCATAAAGCTGCCTACTTAATTTCCACTTAAATGGTATTGGAGCTGTATCCCCTAGGAAAAACAAAGGAAAAAAACTGCACTAAAAAAAAAAAACTTTTTTATATATAGTCTGGTAGCATCAGTTTCTTCTTACTAGTTCTGTGTTTTATTGAACAAGTTGACTGAAGGAGTTAGGTGCTTTCACCCTGGAGAAAAAGGCTTGGGATGGGATCTCATCACGTTTTTCCTGTACTTAAAAGACAGAGATTCTCTTCACAGGGAACCACATTGGATAAGGGGCAATGCATACAGGTTGCATGAAGAGAGATATTCAAATTTTTTCCAGTGAGAATAAATAATCACTGAATGTGGTGGAGTTCCCATCAGTGGTGGCATCCAGGATGAGACAGGACAGAGTGCTAGGTAATCTCACCCACATTTGCCTCTCTGTTAAAGTTTGGACCACATGATCTTCTGAGGTCCCTTCTAACCTGAACCCCCTTTCTGTGAATCTGTCTACTTAAATCACAATTTACCTGCCTTGCTTGCAAGAGCATTTGCACTGATGAGTTGTGCAAATAGTCCTAAAATTTTTCTGGACAGAATAGAATATACTCTTAAAATATGAAATAAAGGTCTACTTTATCTTGTTCTTCCGGGTATGTGGCTGATAGCAGATTTAGATAGAGATGATAATTTTCAGTGCAAACTGAGGCATTATTTATTTCTGCATCACAAAACTGCTTCACAAGGGATTTGTAACAGGATCCCTACAGGGGAGTTTTAAGAAACAACCAGGTTAAACCCTAACACGCTGGTTAAAAGCAGTCAGAGGACACTGGAAATCCAAATTATGGTGACAACAGACTGCAGAAATTTAGGACTTTTCCATGTGAGGTTCTAGAGTGACTTGTCCAGAACTGAAACGAAAAGCCACACACTTATGGATTTTGAAAAAACAGAACATTTTCAAAAGTTCTGTCATGTGAAAAGCTCTTGCTCACCATCTGTCAAGTTCACTGTCATGTGGCAATTCTGAGCATTACCCAAAGGAAGAATTTAGGGCTATTTGTTTACTGAAGATCTGAATTTAACCAACTCCAGATAGCTGACTTTGGACTAGGACCAATATACATAAGACATTTTTGTCATTGTGGATAGTTTTTTTCCATCCATGTAATCTGAGAGGATAAAACCCCGTTTCAACTAAATTACTATGGTGTTTTGGTTACATATGTTAGTAGTTTGTGTGTTTGTTTAATTTTAATTGGATATGAACATAAGGAACCAAGGAGACATGTTTTCTGTTTAGTACAAGCTTTTTCTATTCCAAATTTTGCAACACGGAAGTAATCTGAATGACAGTCTATTCCAGTATTGCAGTTCTGGTTTGACAAATAAAGGTTAAGCTTCCACATCTAATAAGCAAAGCCTGATCTTTCAAACTCTGGTAAATACAAATAGGTGAGTGTTTTGTAGCCGACAACTGAGAAATGCAATATCATACTTAGGTCTCTTGAAACCTGCACATTCCCTTCAGGAAGCAAACATTTAGCACTGTTCAAAGTAAGATAAACATGCAGTGATCTCTTTAATGTAACATGTCAATAAGTTGTGGACTACTTCCAAATATCAAATTATGTATTGATAGCTGCTTGTTGCTCAAGTTGCAATTTTAGATACAGTGATTTTCTTTTTGCAGTGATCATATTTTGATTTCTAATTTTACAGATAGACACAATTAAAAATAAAGACAAAAATAACCCCCAAAACCCTAAAAAAAAAAAAAAAGCCTAAAACATAGCAAGGAAAAAAAAAAACATTTTTGATCATTTATTAAAGAAAAAAGGTTATCTTTTCTCTAACCAAAAGAAAATGGGAACTTCCACAGAATATTTTATTTCTACAATTCAGCATTTTCTACTAAAAATCATTCCTTTATGGAAAATTTCTTATCAGGTAACTAGATTCCTGTAAATAAAGGAAATAAATAATAGCTAAATGCAATAACCAAACTGTGTTTCCTGCTAGCCACACAGCAAACCAGTGGCAGAGTTTGGAACCAAACCCTTACTTCCATGTCCCAACCCAGTTGATCAAGCAATGAACTGCTCTTCCTCATATCACTGATTTTATTTGCTCTTTCACTTTCCATTTAAGATGCTATAAAAGTGTCCAAATTTAAGATTAGCTTTTGGTAACAATTCAAGAATGTATTTTAATAGTTCTATTTATTCTTTATATGCTGAAAGATTCTGTAAGAAAACAGGTATTTAACAAACTATTTAATGTAACATTTAGTAAATTCCTCATGGACTCAAAACACATTTTCTGCCAAAGAACTATCATCATCATTCTTGTCCATCATATTGTTTTATGTTACCTGCTCCAATAAAATGGATAATCAAAATGCTCAGATTCTTAGAAAAGGTTTCTAAGATTTTATGTCAGTTTTGCTATTGAAATTATACTGGTCAAATGCTGTCTTGTCACTCCCACTTCAGCGGAAAACAAAGTCAGGTCCAATAATTAAAAAAAAAAAAACCACCAGTAACTAGAAATTGAAGATGTAAAAACAAGAGAAATTACCTGGGTCTTCTATTGATAAGTTCTTCGTTAACCATTGAACAATATCTGAACCTAGGAGCAAAAGAAAAGGCATTTATAGATTAGTAACTTTTCTCTCCCTATTCTTCAGATCCCTGAAGCAAATCATATTGTTCTTCCATGGAAGAGATCTACATTTTTTGCTCAGTTTGTCTAGAAAAAAAACCCATTGGCCATTCTATTTTAGTTTAGTTTCTTTTTTTAGCTTTGTTTTAGCAGTGAAACATAGCACTTCTTTCTTTAGGCTAAGACTTATAAAAAGTAATAGAAGTGCATTAAATGTGCAATAGCAGTCTGCACTTTAAAAATTTTAAAACACTACTGCAAAATTTACATAGAAAAACACTGTATTAATCTAACACTAAGTTTCCCCCCCTTAAAAATTAGTATACCAGTAAAAGCATATTCAGTTACCTACATATGGACTAGCAATGTATCATATTCTACTTCATGGCTAAGCTCTCGACAAAATTCATTTTACCCTCAGTGCTAAAGCGCTTTCCTTACCACTCCAGTCTCCCTTGCTCTCCATCCCTTCATTTACTGCATATTCTTTTCTTTCTATTTAATTTCCTGCCTTGTTTTAAGGTCCCATGCTATTGCTCACCTCTTAACACCTTTGACACCAGGTTCCCTCCTGCCTTTCACACTGAGTGAACTCAACTTCTAATTCCTAACCCATCTGCTCCTCTTGGGCATGCACTTCTATCAACTGCACTTCTATCAAACTTTGCACTCCATGCCACGCTGAAGTCAGCCTTATTTTTCAGACAAAAAGATACAGTTGAACTTTGCCCACTGTGAACATGATTTGCAAAATAAATTATGAAGCATTGCTGCAGACAAAAACCCCAAACCACGCTCATGATTTAAGCAACTTGAAATAACCAAACTGGCTCAGAGGGAAAATGAGTGAAACACTGAGGGATGTTACATGCATGTTCTTCCTGGTTCGCCAGTTCAGACAGGCAATGTAATAGAGAGAGACATCACACATTTCCTTAGAGAACTAATATTTAAGTTGCTCATCTATTTCCCACCAAGCATAATAAAAAAATCTCTTCGATAAACTTTAGATTTAAAACAATAATAAAAATCTATACAACTCACACAAATGTAAACCAAATCAAAACAATAAAATCTCTTGAATGTACAGTAATATATAACATTAGAATGTGGAGCATATTTCCCCTGTCGCTCACGACATTCAGATTTCTTCCTGTACTTTACATACTGCATAATTTCCTTTGCTTTTCTTAAGGCAACAAAAACAATACTCTAAAAAGGTATTTCAGATACAGAAATTTACTTCTACCTTACAACTTTTATTTTATTGCACTTAGTGACTAGTTCTATCATATATTTTACAAAGCCTCATTGATTATATCATAGTTTTCCATGTGTGTATGCATTACTAAATTGATTACATAGCAGTGAAAATCTCTAGAGATTTAACAACCATGTCCAGAGGAGACATTTTCATTACTATGTTAAATGTCTAGATTTTGAGAGATATTAAACTGCAGCAGCACTGTCTCTCACAGCATTTACATGACTTTATACCTTAAATGAGGCAATTTACCTTTGTATGCTATTGGAGGTGTACAAAACGTTAGAGAGATATTCCTACCCCAAAAATATTCTATTTTTATAAATACAATTTTAGTCCTTTTTTTAAAGATATGAAATTTACAAGGGTGACACTGACAGAAGAAATTTAGTTTAATATAAAATGAAACTTCATAAGCCTCAATGACGCAGTTCCAAGCATAGCTATATTTTTCTGTCAGCTGACTAGAGGAGTTAGTCAGCCCTAAATATCTCCCTAAATCTTCAAAGATCAACAACAAAAATTAGAAAAACAACATGACATTTTTGAATACTGATTTTTAACTTTGTCTTCTTTCAAATCTCTCAGGTACCATACGGGAAGTTTTCTATGCTTTTCATCTTTCCTTTTTGCATCTTTTAAAAGCTTTGTTACAGTGACATGTTCTATTCCTCAGACCTCAGTTCCTGGCCTCACATTTGCGTGTACGTGGTCTGCACATCAGAAATTTCACCCCCATATGCTCCATTGTCTTTTGGCTTGTTACAAATGGGAAACCAGCCTTCTTCAAAATGGCACCATCTGATTATGAAAGTTCATTGATGCTCTATTCACACTTTGCCCTGAAGCCATCACGCTGGCACATGAAAGCCTGGGCAGGAGTTGAAGCCAGCTATGGCATTTGAACACACTGATGATTTCAGACGTGTGACTTTAATGACAGATGAATAAATATCAACATCAATACTCTCCTTCTAGTGTGAAGGCTATTCAAGTAAAACCAACTTGCAAGTAATTAGTCATATCACAAGTGAGAAATGTATCAGTTCATATTTCTTTGGGAGATCTTGGGGCCAACTCTAGTCCTAAAAGTATAATAAAGGTATTATTAACTTGTAGAGCTTGCTGGATGGTTTTTTTTAGCTACCGGTTTCAATGTCTAATCAACAATATTTTTTCCCTTAATCATTCCTGTGCCCTTTTCTAAGGTTTATTACTTATGCAAATCTGTTTCTAAAAGCAAAATCATTACTCTAATTTCTTACCTCAGGAAAAAAAAAAAACAAGGCAGCAAAACAGGTGAAAACAGGAAAACAATACTTCCTGTGATGGTAGCTTTGAAAAAAACTGACCAGTAAATTCAGGTCAGTTTTCATACACAACACATCTATAGGAATTATGATCCAACACTATAAACTTCATTATTTGTAAACAAGAACTAACACTTATAAGATGAAAAATCTTTAACCTTCAAACCTTATTCCATCTTATCACCAGAAATCTAGCAAAAAGACAAGCTAGTCATATGATATAGATTTCATGGAAGCCACTACCTTGGTACTGGACTCACCTAAAGAAGAAAATTTCAGCAATCCAAAATAGAAAATGTTTGCTGTGCTATGTACTCAGTTTTTGTATACCATTTAATGTGTGATATCAAAGACTCAGTTATAGCACTGTCAAAACAGATTCTCAAGTTCTCCAGGTCTCCCTGCCTCACTTCCAGCAAGCATCAAAAAAGGCAAGTTGGCTATTAGATCTGCAAGGAGTGGAAGACTTCAATCAAATTGCTGACTGAATTTCGAAATCCCAGAAAAACCTTCAATTGTCATGTCAACTTCTAAAGCAAATAAAACTGGACAAGGCAAAGTAATATTTTTTAAGAATATCTTAAAGATAACACAAGCAGAAAACATTTGAAAAAATAGGGTTTTTTAGACACAGAGCCTGAAAGCCAACAGTGAGATTCCTTAAACACCAGCAACTATCCAGACAAAGGCAATAAAATTCACAAGATCTTACTCAAATCCAAAAATGATAGATTTTCATCTTCTTTAAAGAAATAGGCAAAAACGTGTCTATGTTCATATACAAACAAAAAAGACTCACTCATGTTCTTTGCAAAATGCTTGCTGAAAATTCCACAAGTGATTAATTTTAAATGAAATGGTCCAAAAATAGCAGTTGCTGAAGCTGTCACAGCATCTTAAGAAAATACTTTCTGAGGAAAGCATGCTGTCTGAACTCTGCAATACCAATTTCCAAGTCAATGTCATAAAGGCCAGGGCAATGCTAAGGTTACCTTTCAGAGAAAATCACCTGTTTTAAACAAGTCCTTACACAGTACCTTTCCAGAAGTTGCTGGTTCTGCTCTATAGAAAATTTCACAGGAATTATAAAACAAATTTTTGCTATGCATAGATGCAATGAGCCATGTAAGCCTTGATCTGACAGAAAAAAAGATATGACACTAGTACTCCAAAAGAAAAGCAGAAGTCAAAATGCTCTATCCTTTTCAAAATTCAAAAACATATTTAGTGGAAGAAGAGACAGTTGCAAGAAAGCATATTTTATTAAACAGAATCACAAACAAAGAGACCACTGAGAAACTTAAATCAATGATTTCTTATTTCATAAAGAGACAGGTTCAACCTTGCAAAGAAAAAAGTCTTTTGCTGTTAATATCTCAGTTTAGTAACCAAAACCTATTCTTCTTTTTACTTTTAGACCTCAGAGCATTTGCAGATGATGAAGAGGGAGGGTGATGCAGGAAGCCCCCTGCACTGTGGATACCAAGAGAGAGGGTTTTGCTGTTGACAGTCAAGATTTTTGCCATCAGAACTCTCAAGGGCAATGGAACCATCATGGTTATGTTTGCCCAGCACTGTGACATCTGGGCAGCTGGGCCTGTTTGGTGCTGAAAGGCAGGAGAGGATCATTCAGGTGCTCCCTTGAGGGAGCCTCTTGGTCAGCTGGCTCAGCTTCAGAGCTTCACCTAGCCTTCAGAACCTAGAGAATTTTTTTCAGGGCAGCTCACAGTACAAAAAACTTAACATGACTCTAGAAAGTATCAGTGTCTAAGTTTAAGACAGGACTATTACAAAATTACTAAGGAAATACTACTGTATTTCTACTGTTTATCTTTATTTTTTTATATTGAGAAAGGAGGGTATTGGGTCATTTTAACTTTTGTCTTCACTTCATGGTGATGCATCAGGAAATTAAGGTTAGTCACTGATAAACTCTTCAAAATCCTTGGCCATGACTTAAAAAAAATATAATGTGCAATTTCATTTCTCACCTCTAATTCAGATACTGGGAACAAAGAAAGTAGATTAGATGAGTAGGGAGATTGTAAAGGCCAGTGGTCTCTCAGGTTTTCAGCACTACCTGTTTTCGAACAAAAATTGCTGTCTAATGGAGAGGAGGACCCTGCAAGAAAGAGCTTTCACTGGTGAGAGGGACAAAAATGATCTGCATTCTCCTTGAAGTTTTCAGTCACAAACCCTAGCATTTGATGCCACAGTTATATCAGCACGGATATTTTACAGTTTCTTTTCTTTATCTGAGAAGCACAGTTTGTGCTTCATGCTTATATCTGAAAGAAATCAAGTACCATATAGTTACAGGCAGAAGGGCAGAGGGAAGAAAAACAATGGCTATGTTATATGTGGGTCAAAGTATGGAAAAATACATTATTATCCAGTACCCATACTGGATTATTCAGATTAATTTTTTCCTATGTCTATTACAGCTGAGCAAAGAGAGGATTTGCATCACTTGATTGCAGTGTCCACAGAAAGGTAAAAGAAGGATGTGGGGACTCCTCTCTTTTTGGCTGCAAAAGCGCTTGAAGGAACATATAACCCATAAATTCTTTCCACCCTGTATTTTTAGCTAACAGGTTTTTTTATTTCTTTTCTGTATTCTTTTGGATTAATGTAAAATAGATTTATAGGTTTAACTTGGTACAATTCTTTATCACGAGTGTCAATAGAGCTGACACTGGTAATTTGAATACCGTGCTGACTGCACTTACATATTTAACTTCCTGACCTTTACTATTTAAGTTGGCTGACTTATTAAAAGAAAAAACATCATTGATCAGAGATCATTTGATTAAGGAAATTATTTACATGTCAACTTTCACATGCCTTTCTGCCACCTGCTTTTTAGAATTACTGATGAAAACAAATGCAGAAACTTGCTCTTTTGACTTCTTAAAATTGGGGGAGGACCATGCATTTGTTTGAGTTCTGTTAAACCTCAAGGAAGCTTGGTACAAATTTAAAAATGTCATCTGAATAATACTAACTGTACAGAGAATATGACATATTTTAATGAAACTACTCAAGCACAAAATTAGTTTTCTAGTTTTAAAACAATAAAAGCTGAAATATACTTTTTTCCAAAGTGAAGGTAGATAGAGGAATTTGACAAAATAAAAACCTCTAAGAAATCATCCTACTGCTTTTGAGTTGGACTCTCATTCTCAGCTGTAAGCAGTCCTCAGAAATACTCAAGCCTACAAGGGCAGAAAGAAGCCATAATTCTGGCTAGCCTAACCCTACAAAGAACAACGTGTTGCTTGATACTGTCATGACTTTCTGCTTCAGACAGGAAAATTCACCTACCTTCACATTGTGAAAAAGGTAATAAAGAATGCAAAAATCTCTTCCACTTCCATACCTCTCTGAAATAAATCAGTGGTGCTGACCAACAAATTCCAGTAATGTAAATCCCTCAGTCACACTCTGTCTCATAACCAAGCTTCAGAGCAGAAATGCAGTTCATAAACACTAAAAGGATAATTAAATGCAGTTGTGTATCTGTGCCACTCTTTATTCCAAAAGTGTCAATACACACAGGTCCCTATCTCCTCCAGCAAAAGGAATTGCACCTTCATTCCAGCAGCATTTATCTCTAAAGTTTCCCAAAAGACATCCTCTACTGAGATCTCTTCCACAGCCACAAATGACCATTTTACAAGTGGCACTAGCTGTGCATAATTGGCAATATGCCAGTAACCACAGATGAAACCCCTGTAATCCCAAGGCTCTTATCCTAAACACTAGAGTTTAGCACCTTGCTGAAGAACATTGCTCCACACTAAACATTTGCAAGACAAGAGTGTTGCTGTTTAGAAAACCTAAGTAGCATGAAGGTCCTGTACAACCTGTCTATTGCAAAGGATTTCTTTATCCTTTCCTTCAAAATGATGTAAAGCCTTGTGATCTTGATGAACTATAAGAGAGTATCAGTGTGCACACGACGTGTAAAATCTTAAAAGATTCCTCTATGTAAAAAATCTTTGTTGGGGGAAAAGCCCATAAAATATAACTAGAATTTTGAACACCATAAAAACACCTTGAAGAAATTTCATTTATGAGAAATCCTCACCACCAAATAAAAAAAAGAAAAACAAAACAAAAACCAACCAATCAACCAAGACCAGAAAAAAAATCACAATTTTTAACTACCGTATGCTTTCTTCAAGCAAAACTTCTAAAGACTGAGATAAACAATGAGGCCAGGAGACTTATCAGTGAGACATACTTGATTTCCTGTTCATCAGAAATCTTAAATAATGGCAAAAGAAGATAAGAAGCTACATGACTTCCAACTTTTCTCATCATGATGTCCCATCCTTCTTTTCAATCAATTCCTTTCTTGACCTTTCAAACATCTGCAGACACATTTGGGTACTATCAAGAGAGAAACAACCAAGAATTCAGCTACTCATCATGTTCTCCATCTATCATTACCTCTGGGAATGCAAGCTAAATCACATCCTCCAAAATAGTTCTGGATCCAATGCCAAATGGAGAGCAGGAAGCCCCTGAACAGCAAGCATAACATTGTCCATGCTCTTCCCAGCACCAGCGTGCACTGTGTAAATCAACAGGCAATGAGGCTGTTCTGCAATATCAGTGCCCCACATTGTAGGTGAGTGCCTACTCACCAGCTTAAAGAACATTTTTTTTTCTATTTCTCTCAGAGATGATGTAATTTCTTTTTAAAATAGTGAGAAGCTCCACATGGAACAGTCTCTACCATCTGCTAATTACATTCTCTAAATAATGAGGCAGCTCAGTCCAAATTTCTGCTCAGACACAAGTTTCAGGCATTTGAACCTGAGTGTCTTCACCTCAGTCTTTGGGCATTCTGGGTGGGGCATTCTGGTTGTGGCCCCTTTTAATTCCTTTTGCTGGAGCTGTAATGCTTTTGTGTTATATAGCTTGGGAGATAAGAAGAGAAAATAAATTATTTACCACCCTGTGGGACACACTTGTGGGAAGCTGAGCACCTGGACTCCCCTCCCCTACTGCTGTGCAGTGTGTTTAAAGGGAACTAGAACAGCATTGGCAAGTGTATGCTGGTGGAGAACACTGCAGGGTATGAATGTAAGAGCAGCCATCCTCAAGTAAAGCTAAGAAGGAAATGAATATTTGATTCCTATCCCAAGTTTGATCTCCCGATCCTGAAATAAGGTAAAATTTTGCTACTTGCCATAAATAGCTCATCTAGCCTTCCTTTTGGATCTAGTGGATGTTTTACTGTGTCTTGATGACAACTTTGTACATAGAAAACAGGTAGATTGATAAGTGTATGTTCTTTCTCTCACACACATATCAGTAAGTGCACATTGCACTTTGATAGCCTCCATAGCACAGTAAAAGCTACCTGTTTATCTCTGCCATAATAAGTGGTTTTGCTTTCTTATTTTTTTACATCAGCAGTCTGAAAATAGCATGTAAAACCAAATACCCTCCAAGTTCAACACAAAAGCTTTGTGAAACTCTTGACCGTGCTTCAAGCAACTACGTATTTTTCCATATTTCTACATTAGTATCTCTAAGAAATACAATATTTTCCCTCAGAAATGCTTCTAATTCTTGCCATACTGCCCCCCAAAAGACACCCACACACAGATGGCAATGGAAGGAAGTGAGGAGCAATGTCATCTTTGCTAGACACTTTAACATTCATGGAGGATTTTCAAAAGGGAAAATCCTCAAATCCTAATTCAGGGGTAATGGGAATAAATATATAAATTATATAAGGGTTGATATGGGATTTTGACTCCAGGAAGAAAGTCTGTGGGGACACAATGACTTGCAGTTTTGACACTGGCCCAGCAACAATGTCAATGTACTTCCTTCCTCACAAAGTGTTCCTACACAATAATAGTTAATTTATACAGTTGGTTTGAAAACGGGTTTTTCCCATTGCTATTTCAAAAGTCTTTCAGTGACTCATGCTCTCACTGTTCTCTTCGCTTAAGACTCTCAAAACTGATGTCCAAAAAACACCCTTTGATCAGTGTAGACTTCTTGAATAACCCAGTCTATTTAATTTGTTATTTTTAACAAAATACACCTTTTAGAGAGATTTAGTGATGCTTAATACAACAGCACAATGTGATGCTCTGCAGAAGCTCCTGAACCACAAGTCTCCCAAGAATTTGATCATTACCCAGCCATTCTCACACATACAGAAACATCTCCAACAGGAAACCTCTTCTCAATAAAAAAATTCTACAATACAGCAGTTGCACAAAATACTTATCCTCAGAGATGAAATCCAGTATAGGGACACAGGCTATAATAGAAAGTCCTAAAACATGAATTTCATAACAAAATGCTGAGAAATTGCAGAATAAAAATAATTTGTTTGGCCAAAGTAGTCATCTGGGGGTTTTAGTTCTTTATTCCCATTGTTCCCATTCTTTGTTCCACAGCCTGTAGCACAGATCAGCTATTTTTCAACTATTAGTAATAAATACAAAGATACAAGAAAGTATGCTGAAGCTGAGTACAAATCTTCAACCTTAATCCTAATATTCAAGTGTTACACCAGAAATGTCACTGACTCTGATCAGAACTTTGCTGAAGGCTTTTTTTTTCTATTTGAAATATGAAATGTTTTAATATTCAATAGACCACAGAAAGTTCAAATGAATTTCTATTCTTGATTAAACTGTGCTGGATGTTTCTGTGGTATTTCCTCCAGATCCATGATTATTTTAATACTGCTGTCTCAGAGTTTGCACTTCAAAGATCTGCTGCAGGGCTACATTTTCAAAAGGGAAAGGAAATTAAGTTATACAGATTTTAAGTACCTATATTTATGAGCATTAGTCTGACTGAAAATATAATCCCATTCAGCTTTTACCAAAATATGGGACTGTTTCAAGACTTTATTATGCTCAGTTGCTTGGCATAACAAAAATCACTTACATTATATAGTATAGAATGAACAGTGTTAGAAATAAAACTGAACTTTGCTCCCCCTCGATACTTCCACCAAATTCAGCATATTTTTCATTTGTAGTCTTTTATCACTAGTCAGAGATTGTGAATTAATTTATTCTAAATGTCAATAATTGTGCTGCATCACTATCTGAAGCAAATATTACTGAGTCTTTTCTAAAAGATAAAAATCTCATAGTCTTCTCATGGTAATTCTTTACACATGCACCTCAAGAACCCTGTCACAATAAAGGTAAAATTTATTAGCTCTTGAGGAAAATTTCCAAATATTCATTGAAATATAAATTCTGAGGACAATTGAAATTCTCTAACATGATTTATCCATCAATGGAGATTTACCAAAAATCAAGATAGACATGAACTACCATTTTAATATGCAGTCAACAGCTCTTGGGTATAAAATAAACTTAATCATATCATTCATAATAAGTACTATATTTCTGTCTCAAATTGAAGTATGGTATATGTTCAATGGTTACTCACATATGCCAGTCATTTTATATATCATGCTGTCATCCATCACAATGAACTCAGCAAACCAAGCAGTAAAACTTAGAGGAAATAAATCCCTCTATGTTTCAGTTTTCCAAGTTCATTCCCTTGCTGCTGTGTTTCCCAAAGGACATTCACACCAGCATTTGTAAGATATAAATTTCAGCCATGTAGCTAGTATTGGCTTTTACTCCTTGACATTTTTATAGGAATTCAAAAGCCACCTTTCTGCTTTGACAAGTAATGTGGTACCACATTAATCAAATACATTTCTGAAGCAAAGTACTTTGCTTTCCATCAGTATCAGACAATGTTCATAGAGCCATCACTAATGTCTCCATTTTAGGAATGTCTCTTCTGGACAAGAAACAATCTCTGCAAAAACATTCTGTTTTCTCCCATCCCTACCCTCACATTCATTATGTCCAGAGTGACCATTTAATAACACTAATCCACAAGTTCATGGGAGGCATTTGTAAGTTCATGTGGAAAAGCTGGAGAGAGTAATTTTCCACCATCTGTTATCAAGTAGAAGAATGATAAAAAAGACATTATTCTGAACAATCCTGGACCACTAGCCCAAGATGAAACCTTTGGTATTTATTTCTACAGTAAAGGTAATAGTTCCTCATACTGTGCTGTGGATTTTGGGGTCTAGAGAAGAGAAAAGCATTTTGAAAAGATCAACCTCTTAGTGCAACAAATAATAGTGCATGTCCTGGAGTCTGTATTCTATTCTTCATGTTATTTTTCTGTACATTTCAATGTTTTATTTCCTTAGGTGAAATATCTGAGAACTGATGACGTCTTACTGTGAACATAGGATGGGTCTTTTATAAGTTAAACTTGTAAGTACAGAAGCTCTTTGTAAAGATAAGACTGTAGTTCATCTGGTTTTTCCTTCTTCACAAAATGCAGAAAAAAATTAGGTTCACACTGTTGCCTAGGAGTATGCAGTGACATGAACACTACTTTTAGCACCTGTTGTGTCCTTGCTGTTTACACTGCCAGAGTAAGAATAAATAGTACCAAGATGTAAAATCACCCTTGTTGAGGGAACACGTATACACAACCATTCAGGTATCCCCTGGCCCCCTTCCCAGTCCCTGTACAAACCATTTATTTGAATATGGATCTCTCCATGTAATTTTTGAGGACCTGTACATATTTTATGTATAATTGATGATGGCCACCATTTCTTCCTAAACCATTGACTGGAGACTCAGGAACAGATCATATATATTCTCTTGGGAATATAAAGGCAGGATCTGTAAAGAAATATAAAGCAAATATCCAAGATATCCAGTACTAGGATTACTTTTTACTAGTGGAAGGCAAATGTAGACACAACTCTTGTGCCAAGGGCCTAGAGATAATAAAGATTCGTCAGTCAGCTAAGGAATTGTTCTGTCCACATAAAATATGGTTCCAAAGTTGGGAGGGAGGGGGCATGAAGAAGTTCGGGAAAAACATGTTCTTGCTCAATCTTCTTACATCCTTAAAAGAGCTAAAATGAATTTATCAACAGATTACAAAAGAAAACTAGCAGCCCTCTCCTGCAACAGGAAATAAAAAACAACAAAACACCAAAGTTCAAAAATTTAAAATATTTCTTCATAGACAAATATACCCTGTTCAATCTGGCATCAGCAATTAATACAATTCTCCCACTTCCTTTTTGTCAGGTAAGAAATCAGGGAGAGCAGCAAAGGATGCTTGTGCTTGGACGAGCAAATAGCCTGATTATGGCAGCAGGCAGATCACTTCCCCTTGATTGCCTGGGAACAGAACCATTCTCCTCTCCAAAATACAGGGGAAAGGGAGTAATGGTAATATGTCTGGTGAGAGTTTTGATACAAAACAGGATGGACAGATATAAGTCACCTAGAAGGGAAGTCTTAAGTAGCTTATGCTCTTCAAATTTCTGCTTCACTTTGAATGAGGCAGGTTTATACTTAGAAACTAAGTATATGCTAGGCTGTTTTAGTCCTCCTTTCCACTATTCCAATTCTATCTGGCCCTGCATAGAACTGGGCTCCTGTCAAATACCAATATACAAATAAACACACTGTTTTCAACAAATAATGTCCAATGGATGGGAACACAGGCTCACACTCACATATAACCTTCCTTGTTTCCTTTGTTGATTCCTTCCATAGGCTCAGCAGAGCTCACTGCATGGCACTCCCAGTAACACCTTGTAACCATATGAATCCTGCTCTGTAAAGTTTTTGGGTTAGGAAAAGTTTCCACTGGTCTGCTGTGTGCCTCTTGAGAGCTTCCCAGCCTCTAGCTGTGGGTGCACCCTTAGCGTGCCTGACTCTGCACAGTATCATTTTCCTGGCTGTTGTATGGCACTGGGAAATATGGTAGTTTAAGGTCCAGCATTTCTTCCATAGACTCAGAAGAGAGCAGGATCTCAGAGGAGCAGGATCTTTTTTTGCTAGCCACATTAACACCGAGTAAAACATGCTGCTCTCAAGTGAGAGACAACCACTCTATTTGTCCTGCCGCACAGAAACACAGCAGCAATTCAAACCAGTCAGCAAACATCAGAAGAATCTCTTAATCTCAAATTCACTATCTGATCTTTTACTGACTTAATAAAGAGTATGTCTTTGGCCATGGCCATTTCTGGAACAACATTCCTTGGTTTTAAGTAATGTCTGATGGAATATATTTATATGCTTCTATTTTTTTTTTTTTTTNAAAGTGATGGCTTCCTAGTTCAGGTGAGTATATTAAAAAATATCTACAGATTCAACTTTAAAACTGATTTCCTTTCTTACTTATAGTAAGAAAACTATTGAGTTTCCCCTCACATGTTATGCTTCTAGAAATGACTGTCACTCAGGGAAAGGAAACAACGAGGTTTTACTACTGTTAATACACTTTACATTTCAGCAATTTTTCTTTCTCACTTGTTTAAAATTATCTTTTAGCTTGCGTTATGAAAGATGTCCTTGCTAGTCAGTGTTTTCTTGTTTTTAGCAAGTAAGCTAACAAAGGTAGACAAGTTCTTGTTCTTCACACAAGAATGCACGCGCTGGGAAAATAGAGGAAAATTACAGCTCTGAGCAGAGGTTCTTAAGATGAAGCACCCACAAGTAACTCTTGCTACATATTTGGCAAATACAAACATGTAATGCTTTAGTGATGCCTAAATTTGATGTACTCTAAAGTAAAGATGATGATCACCAAACCAAGCATATCAGGGAAGGCAGATGATCTGGCAGAGGTAGGAGTTACTCCGCTGTTTCATGTTGCAGAGCTCATTCAGTAATTTCAGTATGGAAGCATTTTATACTAATTGCTATTCAAGCACGTTGGAACAGTCCCTCTGCTAAGGACCCTACAATCAGCATTTCTGACGTGACAATTTAACTGAATAAGGAAGATTTTCTGTGTTCATCATGTTCAGTGGTTGCTCAATAAGGCCCGTGACTTGTTATTCTCTGTATTTCCCCTAAAGTGCATCCTTCAAAAGGATGCTTCACGAATCACAACAGAACCCGTGAGACACCAGAGTCTTACCTTGCAGCACATTCTGAGGCTCTCAAACTTCATTTTGATATGAAGTGGAGCCCCAACATCAAACATCAAAGCTTTGCACAAACTGAAAAATTAAAAATATTTCCCTTTAATGCTATCAAAATTGGTGATTCAACAGGGGCAAAACCCTTTTTTTTTTTAGCATAACACACAGAGATTTTTCATCTTCATTTTTCTGACTCATATGACAGCTTCTAACCAAAGTACACTAATAAAACAATAAAAGAAAAACTTAATATTTCAGTACTTCCTGATAAAGGCAATGTCAAAAACATTCTCCTGAAAAAGTGTGGCTTTGAAAACATTCAACAGCAGAAAACTGGTTTGCCAGACAGCATCAGAAATGCTCTTAATGGATAATTCTTCTAAATTACACAGATGTAGAAGGCTGGAACAGAACTAAGAAGGATGTGCCTCATTTTCTTATGATTCTATGATCTCTTTGACAAGACCAGAGGACAGAGCCATAGGATCTGCTAACACAGAGCACTCAGGGACGTTCAATCGATAGTTTTAGACACAAGAGATTAAATAAGAAGAGAATAATGGGCAAATTGATCTGCCTTTTTCTCTTAAGGCGTTACCTTGTCAATCATTATCAGAATAAGTAAAAATTTTTATTCCACTGTATATCTTTAATAACTTGCCACTTCCATTTTAACCTAAACCAAATTCAAAGATAATCTTGTTGTGCAATATAAACACTATAATCTTAGCAGTGATAGCTCTCCTTATTTCATATCAAGCCTCTCTCTTGATGATGAGTCATCTCTCATCTTACCATGTAGTAAAGAAAACAGATGAGCCTTGAAAAGCTAACACTATTTCCAATTTTATATAGCAAATACCAGTTGGAAAATGTATTTGTAAAATCACAGCTCCTGTAACTACTGTATCAGTTTCCAGACACTGATATACAGTGGGGATACATGTGAGAAGTATCTGGAATTTAGCTTCTAAAAGTTTTCTTTGAAAATAAGAGTAAGAGCCAACTTACTATTTTGGCAGTTTTGAATCATGTCCTTTCAAGCTTTACTTTCAAGTATATTTTTAATTCTGGTGCTATGCTTAAAAGTAATTTCTCTCTGTTGAATGGGAAATCAAACGGAATATTATAAAACCATTCTCTTGGTTGCAATGGGGAAAATCCAAAGTAACTCCATTATGGTTGCTAAAAATACTTCAAAAGTTTCAAATCAACATCGCTTCAAGAAGTGATCAAAAAAGATACTAAAATATGGCTCAAATTCTTCTTAGCTACCACATATGTTGAGAGTTACAGAAAAAAAATGGCAGTTTCAGGTTGCTTAAGAAACTTAAAGTCTATTTCTTTACTCCTATGCATACAAAATTTTAGTGAAATCATAACCATCTAGTGGTATTTACTTCTAACATAGAAAAACTCCTGTATACAATACTGTAAATTTTTATACTCATCTGCACCTTTGCTATCCCTGACAGACAAAAGGGATATGCAAAAAAAGAACTCCAACTCTTCATACTGTTTAAGAAGATGTGCTGATCATCTCTCAAGCACCTTCCTGTGCTATGCAAACCAAAGCAACCATGCTATAAATCGGGCATGATCACATTCTATAAAGAAGAAACATTCAGATTATTTTGACATGAAACACATCAGTCCTACCAGAGTCAATAGCCATGTGATGACATTCCCTCCCACAGAAACACTTCCTTTGTTTGGCCTTTGATGCCTTCACAAGGAAATGCAGATGAATGCTGGTAATTAAAGTCACATATGTAAAACCAGGAGAAGCTGTGCTCCCTCCTCTCTGTGTACAGGGATGCTGAGGGAGGACAGATCTCTGGGGTGTCAGACAGGGAGTGCCTTAGATGCCAGCTAGGTAACTATGCTGAAAACAAAGCAAAAGGAAAGGTAGGTGGGTATGTACAAACAAGTAGGACAAGGTTACTGAGGGACATATAATTTGAAGGACCTGCTGTTGTCTTGGGTTTGACTGATGTGGTCACCTGCACCAAGGCTGGTTACCTGTATTTGGCATAAGGGAAAGGATTTGACAGGAGAATGACCACTGCTTAAAAATCCTTTTCAGCAAGGGAAACAACAATGCTCAGTCTGTCACAGAAGACACACTATTAAAGCAAGCGTTACTTCCTAAATATGTAAAACTTACAAAGGGCCCTGCAAAGAATTATGGAAAATTATTTAATTGATTTAAAATTTGTGCAATGGTACGTGGAAGAACTCCAGTAACATTAAGCCCCCTAGTATTACTATGATGAAGTGAGTACACAGTTCACTCGTCCACTTTATAGCTGTGGTAGTGGTCAGAGAGGACAAATGGAAGGACTGCTGCCACAAAGAGAGAATGGTTAAGCCAATGATGAAAATCCAAGAGACTTAATTTTAAGCCCCACCTATGAGCCACAGGTTATGCTAGTATGCCTTCGAAGACACTAGTTTTTTTGGGGAGGGGGAGGGATTGGTGCATTTACAAGAATACTATACTCAAAATATTAACAATTCATAATTAAAGAATGACAGGCAAATTTTCATGCTGCTTCAAATGGGAAGACCCAGCCTTAATAACACTGATTGTTAGACTGCTGATCTATTGCAAGTACTTCTTCAATAATGAATGACCCTTGGTCTATTTATTTATAAAAGCCAGGCAAGATACAGGAAACATACAGATAAAGGTCAGTATTTAACATGATGAATTCAGGCAGGACTTCAAAGTGTACCAGGCTTGTTCTGGATTTTATTTAATACAAAAATTCTTCCTATCATTTGCATTGATGGCTGGGTGTAAGATAAATGGGGTTTGGTGCATTTTTAAAATTAATGTTAGCATTCATTTTGCCAGGTTTTTCTTTTTTCACTGTTACTTAAGCAGGTGACAGGGAATATAAACTGAACACTTGAGCAATGAAAAGGGTTCAACTTCAGACTTTCTCTCTGGTTTTGTTGTGCTGTAACCATATATTACCCTGAGTATCTGCCAGAAAAAAAGGTCATGAAAAAATACAGCATGTATATAATACTGATCACTCTTTTCCAGCACTTTCATTCCTATCATGTCCTTTACATTTTTTGAAATGCTAATTACACTCAGTCTGCTGCATTATACAGAAGTTGCTTTGGGAAAACAGAACTGTTTTGCAGTTACAAATGGTCATTAAAGAACAATTTCTGTGATGCAGTGCTAGGCTTGATACTGTTAATAAACACCCTCAACTGGAAAATGTAGAGGAGAACCTTGCAGATAAAGACTAAACACCTTTGGAGACCCAAGGCACAATCTCACTGCTCACACTTTGTTAGATTTCACACAATTAACTGGGCCTCTAAGGCAGCCACAGATGGAGTCTGTTTTTTTCGAGGGCACCCAGTGCAGCGCTGGCTGAGAGCAGTTTCAGGATTCCAAGTGCTGCTCTTCCATCGGGGGCAGCTCCACGAAGCACCCACATGTGGGCACCCAGCTCCTGGTGGGAGCAGCAGCAGCAGCAGGAGGCACAGGATTCCCCTCTCCTCGAGCACAGCAGCAGCCCGGGGCCCCGACCACAGGGGTGGGGGGTGTTTGCTTGGTTTTCTCTGATCTTGCTGGGTGCTGCCTCATTTGTAGCCCATTAATTGTTTCAGACTCCTCACCCATAATCATAAAAACTAGACTGCTGTTTCATAGCTGCTCAGACACACACTTCATGTATCGGTGCTGTGGTATATGTTCAGCTCAGTGACTTAGATTCTCAGTGAAGAATACCTAATCAAATGTCTATGGATTTTACTCAAGTTTTTCTTCCTGTAAAAGGTATTTAGGTATTGGTTTTATGTATACAAATCTTTCCCCTGAATCTATTTACTTCATTAGCACTACAGTAGCAGGGTTCACTTACTAATAGAAAAATCTCATATTGGAAATAGTAATATATCAGGAAAAAAGAAAAAAGCATTTTGGATTTGAGGCAGAATTTTTGACTCTGTTTCTGTTATTCTTTCTTACCAAGTCAATACTAATCACAGATGAAAGACATGTTTTATTTTTTGAATTATGTCAGCCAGAGGAACTTTTTCCTTTCCAAAATAAGGATAGAAAAGATAGTTCCAAAAGACTTCCAATAGTGATACAAACTCTCATTAGATCTGAGACCCAGGGCTATAATCTCCTTCTTATTTGACAGATATGTTGATTTGAGAAGACTTTCAGCTGAGGACACCTACTGCAATTGTTACAACTAATATATTCTATTTTCTTTTTGCCATATATTGTGCCTGTCTATATGCTTGCTGTAGCTAATGCAAAACTTAAGGACTCTTGCTTGCAATCTGTGCAGTTTCCCTTCTTCTTTCTGTTTGCCATTTCTCTGTAAATAAAATACTCTGTTTGGATGACCCATTATAAAATACATCATTTAAAATGAATAATTCCCTTGCTAAACCACAAATGACACTTCAGTTTTTAAAACAAATAACCATCTGCACCTGTAAGTGGTGTCTTGGAAAAATTATAAATTATCATTCATGAAGTCATATTTTGTTTATTTCTCTTATTTCTGGACTTCTAGAGCTCTCAATACATCTATCTGCATACCAGGATTCCATTTTTTGAGTACAGTTAGTACAGACAGTTTCTATTTTGGCTTGACTAATAACAAACTGAGCATAGATATTCAGCAAATATTGATGTCTAAGTTTGATGGAGTGGCCTGAATAGCCAGGCTGCAGAGATGTGCCAGAAGAACATTTCAAATATGCTGAATTAGAGATTTTTTTCTCATCTTTTATAACAAAGGATCCAAAACCATTTGACACAAACCCCTTAAACTGGAAGCTACTTCTCAGATGAACAATTAGGACTTAATCTAAAATAGATGTAATATACACAGGACTAAACTGGCATTTCACTCTCTAACCTCAAGATATATTTTGCTTTCTGTACTGTTCTAAAAGAAATAAAATTGGAAGGAAATCTAATTTTTTTAAAATTTTCAGCTATCAAGCAGTGAGTTTTCAGTTGAAACCAATTATAATATTACATTTTAAAATATCAGTACATGTGTCAAGAGGATACTTAACTCTTACAAAATAGTAAGATTACCACAGAGAATAAGGACAATGTCTACACAGACACCATGTCCTGGATAGTGATAATTCAAATAGCCTTTTATAGAACATGAATGTCCTTCAAAACTCACATCATTCAAAAGTTAAGACACACTTTTCATACAAAATCTGCTTCTTTCACAAGAAATAATGACTCATTCCACATTTAATAATTTATGCACACTGAGGAACTCTTTTCCTACTTTTTGACACCTACATGAATAATCACTGTTCCCAAATAATCCAAACAGATACTGTTTCCAAACACATGCAATCCTTTTGATCAAAAAGGATATCTTGAAGGACTTTGGAACCTTTAAACAGATAGTGTCTGCTAATGCCATTCCTTCTCTCGTTAAAAAGATTTAATGGTGCCTTCCCCCTTCCCAACTCAATTCCTGTTCAGAAGCCTGTTGCAATTCTACCCTGTGACTGAGAGCTCACAAGTCCCTTTCCTCTTTCTAAAATCAGGTGATCCTCCTTTTCTCTATTGGAACCTTCCACTTACTACACTAGTTTAAATTTGTTACTATACCAATTTATCTTGGTTCTACTAAAATACATTTCAAGACAGTATTTCACATTCACTTTATTCTCAGTTTTAGAATATCACTGAAAATGGTTTCCCTCTAACCTCCTACAATAGCCCCTGTTTCCTAGCTTATTAACTGTCCTATAAGGTCTTTCTCTGCCTAATACACAATTCTGCTTTAATAAAGCTGTGTCCATATAAACTTGTTTAAATGCTTTTTTAAATTTTGCATCCCTTCATTAATGATTAGAAATATAAGGTTTAAGAATAATCAAAAGTGTAATTATAACAGACTAAATCCAAAACTAACTAGATGACTGTTTGGATTAAACATGACATATCATCCCTTAGAATAACCTGAGGAGAGTTTTTCTAATTGTGACTAAATTACAGAAGTCATTTAACTCATTGCAGAGGTAATTTATAAGCAGCGTCCTAGATCTCAGCCACATCACATGAAATTAAACAACATATTTGACCATCCAACTCATGCATACTTTACCTTTCTGCTGGTGTGACAGAGCTCAGGACAGCCACTGCTGAATTGTAGCCGCTCAGTAGCTCAGCAGCATACCACTGAAGCTGTGTTCCCTGCCCCTTGCATGCCTGTCCAAAGGAGCTATGACCAACACACAGAGAGAGGAGGGACATCCCACTTTTGTGGTGGTGTTCATTTGTTAACGAAGAAAGAAATGTATTTTTAAGACAGAGAAAATAAGTGAGATAAGTTGCACTCTTCTATTTACTTTCAGCAACTGTCCTAGAACAGTAAATTGGTACCCTGACCAGTTTTCCATTCATTTTTCTGGAGAATAGACTCAATTATTGGCCTTTAAATGGCCAAGAGTTTGGGGACATCATGCCTGCTGGAAGCTTCCTTGTAAGCATGATATAAAATTAAGATTAGCCTCACGAATTCTGCCTGAGCAACATGATGTTCTTTAACCCAACCATGTTTTCTACCTACTTCCAGTCCAGAGCAACCAACCCATTGCTCATGCAGAACAGAAGGGGTCCCTCTGCAAATGCTGACCATTGTACTTCGTGCCTTGTCATTTTAGTACTCATGATAATTTTTTTAGATGATATATCAACAGTCTGAAAAGATGCAGGTAACAAGCAAGGCCTAAATATTTCTGTAAAACTGTATTTGACCTCAGTCACAAAAGCCAAAGAGATGAGTCATTCCACCTCCACCTTTCATTAAGACAGATTCTGATTTGTTCTACTGAACAAATGCTTTTGTAAGTGTGAAAGGACTTGATCAAATATTTTTTGAAAACACCCACTTCTAGAACTCAGGTAGTAGGAAAACAAAAATACTACTACTCAGAAAACAAGTAAATAGAGAACAAAGAAAGTCTTTTTTTCTCCAAAGAGTATGGAAGAAAGGAGAATTCAACTTGATTACTGATTGAAACAACTAGAAAAACAAGGAGAGGGTAAAATTGTGGGAAGAAAAGTGGAAGGTGGAATTTATGTGAACAAACCATTAACGGGCAGGTTTGAATCAATACCTTTTCTCTACTCACAACATATTGCCTGGTCTTGAAATTCAGTTCAGGAAACAACTGAGCATTTTACTGTATACTTATTAAGATCTGCAAGCTTCTTTCCATAATAAATTAATCCAAAACTTACAAGATAGTCTTGATGAAAAGGCAAAACATCTGACATACAGACCTATAGGCTCAGTTCTATATGCCTTTAAACTATTTACACATTTTATCTTTCTTATGATTTATTTTAAAATCTCAATGGGGAAAATTTCTGGTGTCAGACAAGCACATGGGTGCTGGTATCCATGAGAGCCTTTCATGCAAATATTATGGTAATTGCCTCTGAAGGAAAAAAAAGAAAGAAAAAATGTCCCACATGTCTGCTTGTATGCTCAACCACTTTTAATAAAAAATATTATCTTACAAAAATGTGTGTTTGGGGAGGGGAGTAAAACTAATTTCCCTGCCTTTTTTTTTTTTTTTAATTATTATTATTATTTTAAATATTCTCAGTGCTTTCTAGTAACTTTGGCTTCACTAGCCAAGTCTCAGCAATTACTGTGTCCTCCTTCCTACCAATAAGTCAGGACCATTTAATCAATTTTTTAGTGCCATCTACCTGGATTCCAGAAGATTCCTGGGTTTCTGGTGTGTTCCTCAGACACCAGCTCATGGGCCTGTACCTTCTGACTTCCTGACAATCATTGCAACAGCTCTGCCTGCTTCCCACTGTGGGCTAACCTTTACTACAGAGATCTGCGCAGAGAAGCAGCACCTGCTCCAGTGATCCTCCCTAAGAGGGGAAACAAGTAAACCAAGAGCATCCCCACTGAGGTCTTCCATCCCTAAGACAAAAAGAGACGGATGCTGTGTGGCAAGGAGCACAGCAGGAATGTCAGGCTTGGTGCCTCCAAAGCTGCCAACATCCTTTGGCCTCAGGGACTGCTTAGTCTGCGGGGTCAGAATAAGAGAAAACATGGTATCTACAGCCAGCTTACGTGCTTGTTTTGTAACATCAAGGCTCACTCTCCAACTGCATAGGCTAGAAAGTAGATTTTTAAACAATAAACTCAATTATTGACCTTTATGATGAAGCTCAGGAGTATAACAGGCTTTGTCAAACGTGTGGAGCGTTGTAAGAAAAACTCATCGCACATTTGAGCACTCTTATTTCCTGTTAACAAATTGTTCTTGATACCATAATTCCATTTAAAAGTAATTTGATAATTTATAGAAAATTTATTACTACCAATGGTCAATTTTTGCATTGTGATAGATTGTCAGTCACAGTATGCTTCATGACATTACCATTATTTCCCATGAGGGTGACTTTCTAACTTAATGTATTTTGCTTTCTGTCAGGAACTCAGATGACAGAAAACAGCAGCAGAACTCCTTCAGCACCATGCAAAACTAGCCTGTAGATAACTTCAGCAACAACAGAAATATAAACGATTACAATTACTACAATTTATTCCTTGCTTCCTTTTGCAAAGCCAAGTCTGCAGTCTTCTAATGCAAGTGCAATGACAAAGTCTTTTTCCTCACAGCTGGTACCAACAGAATTAGGAGTTGAATCACAAGTAATCTTGTAAACCCTGCTAACTCGATTTCTTGCTTAAGGGGCATATTCTCCAGGGAATGATTCTACTTAGTTTGATTATTTTAACTTCTGGCCAACTGTATGTATGTGCCTGTAAAAATGGAAGACTGAAATCTGCAAATACAGAACCACTTTCATTTTGCATGCAGTTCATTTAAATATTTCAAATTACTTTGAAATAGTAGATTTAAAGGTAGTAAGCTAGAAAATTATGTACAAAAAAAGTAAAACTAAGTAGAAATAAATTATGTTGCTTTAAAAGTCACAAAAGGAGTCAATGCAAGATATAATTTAAGAGGAAAAGGGGACTATTCCAGATGCACAGGTATCATCTTAAAAAGAAAAGGAAATTTGTTTACACTCTATTACACCTAGAGGGACATCTGTAAATAATATGTTATTTGTGACTTTACCAGCAATCCTTATCACACGTCTACACTACTTGCTAAATTATAGTTAATAATCACCACAAAACCAAAAACATGCCACCAGACAATAGAGTACAAAGCCACATAAATTAAAAAATTAGATATTTTTCAGTATGTGCTGCAAAATATAATTGTATTAATAATTACTGTCTCTGTTTATAAACAGTTACAGTACCTGTGCCTACAGCACTGCATGTACAAATTCCCTGTAACTATTTTATTCCATTCTAATTGACAACATATTCAGGACCCAAACCTGCTAACATATATTCCCAGCTTTAGAATTACACAGCACTTTAGAATTATACTGCACTACACAAAGTGACACTCAAAAATCCCACGTACCATTGCAAAGTTTTGATTTTTCGCAAGACAATGGATACTTTTTGGGACTCAAGAATTCTGACCTTAGAGGAATCAGACTGGTTTTCTTTTCCTTTTATCCAAGTGGATGTTCATTTCTGAAATAGCATCCAGAGACTATTTAACAAGTGTACCATGAAACAGATTTCACATTTTGGCAACATTACTATCGCTGAAAAAGGACTTAATGATGGGACTTCATTTGTCTTCAGCTATGCACTTCTTCTGCCCATTCTTAACATGAGCTGCAAATATCCCTCCTGTCTCAGAAATCAGTGACAGCAGTCACAGTACCTTTCTTCTGAGAAAGCACTTCTCTTCTGCCTCCCTCAAATTGCTCTGTGCAAAAATTCCAATGTGATTTAAACAGCTTTGCAGCCATAGAAGTACCTCTTAAACTGGTGGAGTTAAATAGTTTACTTTGCTCTGCTCCCTAATTAACACAGCTACTTAAAATACACATCCCTGGCAAATTCTCACTGATACTTATTCCTCTAGTCTAATCATTGCTATGCAGCATCAGTAGTATTTCCTTCTAAGAGATTTCCAAGAGATAGCGAGGAAGGAAAACCATTTTCATAGAAGTTCTGAATATTTTTCCGTACATTCACTCATCTTCAAACATAATCTAGGTTTTTCTTCCTACAGGGCTTTGTGCACATGACAGATTTTAGTTAAGCTATCACTACTACAGATGCTGCTTATATCAGCTTAAAAGTGTTTCTGTTAAGCTGATATATTACACACTGCCACCATGGGCAAACACAAATGGCCTAAATATGTGTGATACGTTTGTATTGTGTGGGCTGGATGGGGCTATTCTCTCTGTTTTCTCAAAGTACTATTCATTGTTGCCAATGTAAAACCAGCAAAACATAATTATTAACTGGTGTTAATGAGAGAAAAAATGGCACACTACTGAAATTCATGCTGTGATAGGTTGTGGAATTCCCAATAACTTCAGGTTTATGTGAGGCTGACTCAGGGCTCCCTTTTCACCCCACATTTTCCATGAATTCTGCATGACCAGTGTCCAGAGAATGGATGTCAGTGGTGGCAAACTAGGTAAATTTTGGCTGTGGTGAATGCAGTAGGTTTTCCCATACTCATCTTAAAAGTTCTTATGTTTCAAAGCTCCAATCCTCTTCCACTTAAAATAGTGGCAAAATCTTACACAAAAAGAAGGTGTAGCAAAGGGATGGAAGTATTTTCACTATGAAACAACATAGTAGGAAAAGGTAGCAAAAATTTCTGTCAGTGATCAACAAGGCCCAAAGCTAATGCACTGGAAACAAGCATTTGGGAGGAAGCATGCATTTGGGAAACGGGATAAACTAATTCAAAATGTGCACTTCATGTGGACAAACCTAAAAGAAGATGAATGTTCCTAGCAATTTTCCATCTCACAACAAGTGAGTAACTATTAAGATTTTTTTTCCATCATTGCATGACTTCTATACCTATTTCTTTTGCAAATGTCTGTGAAAATAACCTTTTCATATTTTAAGGAAACAGACATTTATGATGACTGTTTTGCAGACAGATTACTTTAGAAGGCTTTTCAATGAGTTCTCAGTATATTTTAGTTACTTAGGACAATTTTGCAAAATTGCCTCAGACTTTTTGCACTTCATTTCCTTCTTTTTACTAATGCTCCCAATGGCAATTGCCACTGAATCGAAAAGTAAGCATTAGAATAAAAATTTTTGTTATGTTGTTTGGTTAGGAAGAAGCAATAATCTTTAAATGAGTATTTGTTGTTCTGTTTAAAATAACTTCACATTTTGAAAAGCTTTTCATTCCAATAGTAATTCAATAAAGGTCTGATAATAACACGTCTTAAAATGAAAATGGAAAGCATAATCATCTTGGAACTGCCAAGACAAGCTGTGGCTGCCCCATTCGTGGAAGTATTCAAGGTCAGGCTTCATGGGGCCCTGGGCAACTGGATCTAGTGGGTGATATCCCTACCTGTAGCAGGGAGACTGGAACTAGATGACCTTTAAGGTCCCTTCCAACGCAAACAATTCCATGATTCTATTATTAAAGATATTGGAAAAAGTTCTTTTCTTTCTGAGGAACATTCATCTTATTTGATCCCAGCCCATCACAGCTTGTTCACTCTATACTTCCCAATGACAAAGCTGTCACAAATCTGATTTTCCATAAGATACAAAAGTCCTGTCAAGTTTTAAGAAGCTTAAGACCACCCCTCTCTGGTCAGTTACCATCCCAGTGATGAGGCCAAGACAGGCAAAAAAACAGAAACAAGTGGTGAAGGGATGCAGACAGCACTCAAACATCCACTTTGGTTTTCTGTAAGGCATAAAGAGCATCATTCATTAATCACTTCATTATCTCAATAGTCGGAAATTACTGTGTGTCCAATCTTATGGCTCCATTTAGTCAATCTCTTCTACTAATGACTCCAAAAGTCATGAAAAATTTCCACTCCCAAAAGACGGTGAACATGTGAATGCATATCAGTCACTCTGACAAAGTGACAAATGGAAACAATGTGCAAGAGAGACTGGTGGTATAACTTCAAACGAACTATTCATTTAGGAATAGAGGTTTATTAACTTTTTTTTCTCAAAATTCTGCTTTGAAAAGTGCAACTGTAAAGATGGCAAGTCCCTCCTCCAGTCTGCCCATCTGAGTGGGCACAGGAGAAGGAATGATCCAGCTTCTGTCCTTCAGGAACTGACAGCAAGATTTTCATCAAAGCATTTCACCAAGAGTGGAACCTTATCAAGGGAGCGAGCTTGCAGCTTTAACACTGAAGGCCTGGTTTGCAAGAAACAAGAGGCTCATTTGGCACAAAGAAATCAGCCAATAGGACAGTGCAAAAAAAGAGAGATGAAGGAATGGATAGAACAAGAAAGGAGGAACCTGTCATCAACCCAGCACAGGAGACACTGATGTTAAAAACAAGGTCTATAAAATTCAAGGCTTGGGAGATGGGAATCCTAGCTTCTCCTAAATAATTAATTTACTCTGGAAAATCTATCAAAAATGGAAATTCCAAAATCCTTTTATTTACCTACAGTGCAACATTACTTTGCTCCAAAGGTACCAGATGATCAAAGTGTTATGCCTTGTGGCTTTTATTTCTTGCCAAACCAAATAGTAGAGCTTTCTATTTCATTTTGTATTTCGGGTCAGTTATCTCCAGTAGTGAAGTGGATAAACCAATTGACTAATTTCACATGCAGCACTGAGAAGTCATCAGATGTTAACAACTCATTACTCAACTGGAAAAGATCAAAACTAATGAGAAACTCTCTTTCCTGTTATTAGTCCCCTGAGTCATCCAATTCCCACTGTGCAGCACTTCATTTTTTGCTGCCTGGCTCTACATAATAAGTAACACTGTTACAGGTAGCCCCTGTGAGTCATTCCTTGGGCCCACCCACCTGTGATTTGTGAGTGAGATAAGCTACTATACACTGCTTTCCTCTGGAGTCTCTCACTACATCAGACCAGGCTATTGAGACTGCTGGTCTGCTTTTAAGTTGGATTTTTTTATGTTTAAATTCTTTAATTTTTTACCAAGCATACTGCTACTAGTGCTCAAAGACTGGTAATTCATCATTATATTAATACATTTGTTAATCAAAATGCAGTATCTCATTATTTTCATGATTTCCAAGATAAAGAGAAATAAGGATTTTCTCAGATCAGGAAAAACATTTTAAAAAAATTAGATATGATGGCAATAATCCTTCTAAAAATAGGAAAGCACAATGTTTATATGGAAAAGATACCATATCAGTTTCACCTACAAGAAGGAGAGAAAACTAAAGGCTTCACATGGATTATATTTTCCAGAGAAAGGTAAATTAATGTTTTCACTTTCTCCTTAACACAAGAGATGTTAAAAACACACCTTTCTACTGATCTCCTTCTTCTATTTTTGCTGGTTCAAGCTGTGTCTACATTCCAAAATCATTGAGCCATGCAGCAGATACAGCCAGTAATAACTAGTATGAGCATGGTTTTCTTGAATAGTTTTTATTCTCTCTCTGTGTGCATTTTTTAACTTACATTTCTCATAGCTCTCCCTGCTCCTTCAATAAAAATTCTCATGTTCCACACTCAAGCTTACACACCACTCAATTGAAATATTCTCCACAGGGTTTTTTTCATCACCAAGCTCACCCAGGTATTACATGCTTTAAAGTCCTATGAGGAATCACTCTGATATTCCTGACCACAAGACATCACTACACCTACCTAATGAAATATTCATGTTCTGATTAGCTCATGAAGCTTCCAGCACTAATACTGGCTAAACCACCCACAACACCCCACAAAGACCTCCAAAAGAACCCTCAGCTATTACAGTGCTTTGTCAGTAAACTCTGAATGATTCTTTCTGCTCCAAAGTGAACAGCAAAGCTTTGGCATTTTTCTGTATCCCTCCTTAACAAAAATAAAAATGACATTTTAGAGATCCTTCTAATCTCTGTGATTCATATGTCAGACTCCCTCAATTCATCATTACAAGCAAGGCTTTTTTATCCATTTCCAGGTCTAAAGGTGAACCATGGACCAGGAAAATCACCTTCTCCTTATTTCTAATACTCTAATCCAAGTTAATAAAGAATGCCCATGACAACCTTCATGCAATTATTATTATTGACCAAAAAGATATATACTATCTTCTTCAGTCCTCCAAACCATTTCAAAAGCATGAAGACAACAACAGTAAGTCCTTCTTTGGCTCATCAAAATGTATAATCACATAGAAGGAGCAAAATCTCCTGCCTACATTTTTCCTTAGAGCCTTAAAAGTTTCAATTTTTTATTTGCTCTCTATGAATGTATGGTATATATGCAACATAAAGCAAAATGAACCCTTGTATTTCCAAAATTTAACAAAGTGGAATAATCTTTAATTTAGGATTATATTTTTCTGAAGCATAAAAATGTGTATAGTGTATAGGGAGACACCTGTATTTCAAATGTTTCTCTCTTTGGATATTTTACTTGAGAAAACATTTCAGGAATGACTCAGTAAATGAGATAGTATAATTACCTCACCCTATTTATTACAATCACAACTTTCTGTTAAATTCAAATTCCAATCCTCAGGCTGATTTTGCTAATGCGGTCATCTTAGAGATGGTCAGGAATTCAGCATTAAAAAAGTGATGGCTCTTCCCACTAGCCATTTCTCACTTACCATTTTTAGAGGTAATAGTATGAAATAAAAGTCCATAAAAATTAAAATACGTATATACCAACATATAATAACAATTAAAACAATATTGCACAAGACCCTATTCCTACAGACAATTTATGGGCATCCTTAGTTCCTACAAGTTGTTAAAAGGACTCATAGAGTTCTTTTCTAAGTGCTTGCAGGAACATCATTTCACTGTGGTAGAACTATCCATTTTGCTTCCTCCACAAAAAAAAAATAGCAAATAATTGCAAAACTCCAGCATTTATGGACAGATGGTTGCATACAAGACATCTTTTATGCACAGACACACACATATATATGTATATAAAAATATTTGAGCATATTCATGCGTATCTCTTAACTGGAGAGAAAATACTTTGATTCTTTTGTGGGTATTAACAGTACTACAAGCTTTTATTAAATATATTTGCATTATTTTCATCATGATCCTTAGCTAACATTCCCATGTTTCCTAGCAATCACCAGTTTTGAGCTCAAGCTGGTATTTGTTTGCTGAGTATACATAAACTCCTAGCACACTGAATGCAATAGGCTACTGAGGACATAGGTTTGAAGCTTTCAGATTCCATTCAGGATATTGAACTGACAGGAAAGTAGATAAATTGAACTAAAATGACAGCTATGCTGTTCTGGTGGGAGTTTTAGACGTGTAGCAAAAATTACTGGTAGCCCCTGGTATTTGAAGGAGAAAATCAGAAAAGAGGAAAAAAATGAGCTGTCCTATGATTTTTATTTCCCTCTGAAGCTAATGAAGTTGATGCATCAATAGAACAGTTGTTCCATCAGCAACTGCTATGTATAACTACATATAAATTCCAACAAAACCTTTAAAAGTATGATGTCTATTCCAGTGAAAAGAAAAAAAGACACTTTGGTCTGTATATTTTGAAATCCAGAGTACACAAGTAAAGGCAGAGATTAACAATTAATATGAATTATTCAATTTGATGCTATGCTGCACTGACCCATGGCAAATAAAGGCCCATTCTTCAGAGGCTAGTTTTTGTGCAAGCAGCTTATAAAATCATGAAGCAATTTTGTTCACTCTTCAGGCTCTATCCTTCTTTATGACAGGATTATTCACTAGCAAAAACATTCCAAAGGTTGAAAATTAAAATACAGAATTCTTCTTGCTCTTCTGGATGGTAGAAATGTCTATAAATACTTTCTGTGTAAGAATACACTCTTACAGAGTATTGGAAAATTAGGTTAAACAATGGCATCTATTTCAAAGGAACTCCATACTCACTGGAGTATATAGCTAAAAACATAAATGCATAAATTGTCGTAAAATTATGTAAATAACACAGTAAGTATATGCTAATTAATAAATGAATGCACAGATTTTTGTGCCTATGGCAATACTGACCTGGACTAGCTACAAATTTTACAGCTGTCTTGCAAATCACCACAGAGATCTCAGCCTTAGTTTCTCAGGCACAGGCACCCAGCTCCAGAAGCAGATCATGAACGTTGTAATAAATGTCACAGCCCCTGATCAGTATCAGCTGCAGAGTGTGGTGATGATTTTTCTTTTGTTCTGCTGCTATGGAATTTCTTATCTTCTTGTACTGGCCAATACACTAACCTCACATTTATTATAGAAACTGGCTAAAAACCAGACCTGACCTGTCATAAAAATATTGCCCTTTTGAGATAATTAGCTTTTTGTAGTACATTAAGTATTCCCTTCACCTGATTTTCAGGACAAAAACATCTCTGTGTAAATCCACTCCGATCTGAGAGAAATATCAAAAACTTTTATAATTAAAGTATTCAAAGGATAGGAAATGTCTTCTCCAGACCAGATGACTGAATTCTCAACAGTACTTACTTAAAAGTGTTTCCCACTAGAGCAGCCCCTTACATAAGGCAGAGTGGAAACTTTAAAATAGTACAAAATTCACTTTGACTCTTACCAGAAAAGACACTGGGAATCTTGGAAAGAAAACTTTTCACTGTACGAATAGGAATCCCATTTTTCTCATCTTGCATGCGGGCTATGACGTCTTCCATCTGGACAGAGAAATTTAAAAAAAAAAAAAAAAGAATAAATAAACAAATTCAGAATTATTTCCTAAAATTAATTTCCAAGAAATCCTAGATCAATCTCTCAGAATGACAGATCAACTCCTTCTATTTCTTTCTTTAATTTATATTCTATAATTTTACTGAACAGACTAAAACTGCATGTAATCATTCATGAAAAACAGTAAAAAATACATGTATTCAAGGACGCTTGAGAAAGAAATAGCAATGCAGAACAACCTAGTTAAAGCTAGATTTAGTTAAAGTACCTAAAAGAACATGACAAAAACCATTGCTGGATATTAAACTTCACGTTTTGATTGTTTTAATGGCATTATACCACATATAAAAGCAAAATAGACACATATTGATTTTTAGGGGACTGATAGAGTTCTCAAATCGAATGTTCAAAGCAAAAAGAGAGCTTTTAAGTTCAAAGCAAAAACTCTTTCTTTTCTTTTTTAGAAGGAGGAAAAAATACAACATGTTGTAATTTTGCATCCCTGGAAACAGCAGAGCCAGAAACATTAGATTTCTTTGTCGATAATAATGGAGTGGGTATAAAAATATTTTAAATCAATTTGCTGATTTTCTTATATATATTTTTTTTTTATATTAGCTCAGTTTTCCAATTCAATTTTTAGGTTAATTTGGACCATACATTTTATAAATTGTGCCCAACTTAAAGGTTCACTTTCCTATGAATATGTTGGGAAAAACCCTTTAACTAGAAAACAAAGAAGATTCAAGTAGAGTCACCAGCTTACAATGCCAGTTTTGCTTCTTGTCCATTTAATAATTGAAGTTTACATATTTGATAATTTCCATCTTTCATTCTTTGAATACCTAACTTCCCAAAATGTTCAATGAAACTGTGAAGACATTAATTACAACTATTCTTTCTTTTTACTTAAATCACCGACATACTCCATATGAACAACTCTGTGTGACAGGGCATTTTACACTCTTTTACAGGTCGAAGTTTAAAATCTTTTTCTATGTCACTTCTGTACCCCTAATAGGTTCCCAAAAAATTCCTTAAAAGTTTATGTCTGGGCTGTGTTGTGGAAGCAGGCTAACAGACAAAATTCTGTCATACACCCTTTTCGCCCAAAGGCAGATGTCCCACATTAGCAAATAGCAAAGCAGGATTGGGTGCAGCTGTGATTTAATTGGCCCAATAAGGGAGTTGTATAGAGCCAGAAGAGGCAACAGCATTTGGGGACACCAGTGGTGTACTTAGGATAAAGAGCAAATATCCATTCAAAAAAAAAAACCAAAAAAACAAACAAAAAATAAACAGACCAAACAAAAAAACCCCCCACAATAACAACAACAACAACCCCAAAAAGAGAAAACACAATAATTTAGCTTGACTGCTCATGAAAAACCTATTTATACAGAGAGTGTCTGGAGGTTCCCATGTTCCATGCACTAACAGGTCACACATAAACAACCTAAGGAATACAAATCCAGTGTCATTGTCCAAACCAAAAAGTACACACAGGAAGTAGACATTGTTAGCAAGGTGTGAAAAACTCAGTCTGTTGCTCAGAATTAAACAATGTGCAAAAATGTAACAGAAGAAAACAACCAATATTCATCTGACATGGAATTCAGTTATTTAAATTGAAAAGGCTATTAACAGATTTCTGAAGAAATTGTCAAGCATATCTATGCTTGTTCACAACTGTCTATGAAATGGAATCTGTCCTTACATTTTTATCCACATAGTACCTGAAGGCTTGCATCAACCCCTTCCAAATTCAGTTGGTGAACAGTCTTAAATAAGTGAATAAGAAGTCGCTTAAATTCAAGTGAATATTCTTGCTGATCATATTTGACGATAAATTCCACACATGCAGAGTAAGCTTGTGAGAATATTGCTAGAACTGCAGAGTGAATAATGTGCACCACACTAGGAAAAAGTATAGAGGACATTTGGCACATAAGGCAGCACACTAAGGGTGTATTTGCAATATAATAAGGATTCTTACAAACTCAAACATAGTATTACAGGTAGAGAGATAAAGTTACTGCTTGTTCAAGAACACACGAGTGCAAATATTAAATGCCCAGTTCTGTCAGTAGTCTGTCTTTTCAGAGTAGGTGGAATAAATTGCCAACTGACACTTGCATATTCTCTCCTAAATGCTCTTCATGGACAGTATTTAATCTAAACAGCATAAAATCTAACTCTGAGATGGACTGAAGCTCTAGGAGAGTCCTCTGGTTTTGATTAGCCAAGTGAACTCTAGGATGTCTGCACTGCAAAATTACACCTTCCCCTTTATATCAAACTCATATTATTGCTCTGTGTTGGGAGTGGATTCTGCCTGTGCAAAAGGCAGCTCACGTTCCAGACAGCATCACTGTGAACTGCCTGGTTAACTCAGTGAACAAAGATTACTTCCTACGTGGGTAGGAATGTTCTGAACGCACAACACAACAGCAGTCCACTCATTAGGTACAGTTGACCTCTTGCACAGAAATCTAAAAAGTTACTTGTAGTTTGTGGTTATCTTAAATCTTGAACACAAGAACTTTAGAAAATGAAGGGCAATTTAAAAGAGAAAAAGTTTAATTTAAAGATTCAAACCTATCCAATCCAACATATGCAGTTGCACAGTTTAACTTCCATAATACGCAGTTGCTATTTCTGTTTCAGCTGCTTTAAATTCAACAAATATATAACGTCTTCCAGGGAAAACCATTAGATTTAATTATATTTGGGAAGCAGTAGTAAAGGCACTCCTCTGTCATTCATCAACAATGACCCAAGACAATGAAAAGGGCAAACTAGTTTAATTAGAATGATGGAAGAAAATCTTAATCTAATTTTGCTCAAGAAGCCTAATCTGAGAAACACATGCTGCTGCCTGATATAATAATTTTCCTTCCTGATTTATCATTGTTTGCTTCTGAGTCACCTGACCCAATGCCCAAAAGTGAAATAGAAGACTCTTCATTTCACCTCAGAATTAGACTGTTTTCTATTCATATCTTCTCACCTGGCTAAACCTGTCTGGCCCTCATCTTGCTGTGGGATCCTTTTTAGTTCTAAACATGCTCAAGTAACTCAAACAAACCCACAAATAATTTGTCTCCTGATCACTCTGCAAATGAAGCTTAATATGCTCGAGAAGAGGAAGTTGTGTAACCGTATCTTTTAGCTTT
This sequence comes from Rhipidura dahli, assembly GCA_013399225.1. Lineage (NCBI taxonomy): Eukaryota > Metazoa > Chordata > Aves > Passeriformes > Rhipiduridae > Rhipidura > Rhipidura dahli. Next base: position 726,730 of record VXAC01008839.1, read on the forward strand.
TCAGTCTTCGTTGTACATCAATAACTGGGAAAGTAGAGCTAGAAAGAAGATCCAGTGCAGCACAGATTCTACAGAAGACTTTCTAAATAAATGTCTTCATCAAAAAATGTGCCATTTGTTTATCGGTGAGGTAATTCTAACCCTGACAACAGCTCACCAAACTTCTGATGCATAGGCAACTCAGAACAAACTTAACGACATTAATATTTAAAACTTCACTTGTCTCCCTGTGAAGATAATTTGCAGTCTTCATCTTGACATGTAAGGACTCTCTGAAATCTATTTCAAAGCCTAACTCTGTGACAACAGTGACAATGCATCTCATTTAAAGCAAAAAGAAAGCAGATAACAATATCCTGTAATAGAAGGGCTTCAGGATACAGGATGCAGGCATGCCCAGCTTACCCCAGGAGCAGAACCACTGAAGCTCTTGAGAACACACCAGGGGCAGCCTCCTTCAGCTACTTACAGCCAGGTGAAATCTGGCTGAAATACAGCTCCTAAGAGCAGAATTTTTATGGTTCCTCAGTGCCACCGTGCCACGTGGTTTGTGGGGGGAAACCCTGACCTTTAAACTTCTACATCTAAATAAGAATTTCATTGCTGCTCATCTGCACAGCCTACAAAAATTATCAGGTTGAGCTTTTAATTCAGCTTCACCATGTCTTAAGAAATGGTTTTCATTTGGGTTTTGGCTTGTTTTTTTTTAATTAATTCAAACACAACAAAAGTGAAAAACATAATGTTTGTTACTGCAGGACAAGAGTTTTTTCTGTCATTTAAATTGAGTCTAAATCAACTCCATGTAAAGGTGATCTCGAGATACAAGGATACTAGAAAAAGTCATTCATCTGAAATTAAGTTAGTTCAAAAGATACATGGTAAAAACTGAAAGCCTTGGCCTACTTAGATATATACAGATGCCTCAATTTGATTTCTGTTCCTAAAAAATAAAATAAACTCAGTGCCAGGGAATTAAAAGTATACTCAGGAATACCAAAATGAAATAAGCATAATTTTGTACTCAGTTGTCATACATCAGAACGGGGATTGCTCTTACGTTGAGCGTACTGGGGTCCACCCACACTACAGCTTTCTTAATTTTGCTGAAATTCTTTTTCTCCTTTTCTACAAATGCAGAGGTGGAACAGCCCAGTGAGACTAGCCACAAACCTCACCCCAACTTTTTAAAAATTACAAACAGTTACAGCATATTTCTTACAGTATGCAACATGTTTCCTTAGACAGTTTCTCCCTTCCCTACTTTAACAATTCACAGAGGCGAAAGTCATCAGTGCAGCTGGCCAGAAGGTGCAGGAAGTTTTCCTAAGCCTGCTCCCTGTGCAGAGATGTACATCAAGCAACATGGGATTAAAAAACCTACTGCAGGGTAGGAGACATATACAAGTTTCCTTACAAGGGAAGGACCACTTCATTTCTGACTGCTTCACTGACAAGCACAGATACAAGCAAACTGATTGCCAGATCAAATCAGCAAGAAATAACTGTGGAGGAGGAGATAGAAGGTTAATGGCAGATCTTCAGTTTACCCAGTGAATGAGGCAGTCACCAAAGTAAAATAAACAATCTCAGTTTAAGAATGCTGACAATTCTTTTTCTAAATCGAATTTAATGCAGAATTGGATTATTTCAACTCTTTATTCCTACTTGGGATGAAAATCAAGTTAAAAATATTCAGAAGTTCAGAAAAGTACATTTAGATTTTTGACTAAAGTACAGTGCTGAAAGATGGCTTGAAACATGCAAGACTAACCAAACTGTTAATGACAGTCATGCAAAACACTCTGAGCCTGCTGGTATAAAAGCAGTCAGCTGGGAGTTTCTCTAAGACAGCAATACTGCATCTCTGAAATTCAGAGATTCAATATTTCGACAGGAAGCAGTCCTAAGTAATCTCTGGTGAACATTAAATTATAGAATAACTTAATTAAAAGAATACAAGAATGACTGGCCTCATTCTTTTCAGAGCCTCCATTTGCTGAAATAATTATTCAACATCCTAAAATCCAATGACAAGCCAACACAAAAGTTTCCAGTCATATTAAATGCATGCATTGGAGACAATTTGAAGAGCCTAATTTCCTACATGTACCTATGATGCCGGCACCTCTGTCTCATGTTTCTTTCCTTCTGTATATGAGGACATTGGTGTGAGCAAATAGTTCATACTCTGTCCTTAAACAGAATATCTGTGGAGAAAAAAAGATGTTCTGGCATCACATATAGCACAAAGGTCTATATTGAACCATCATCTGTCATTACTGTTATGGCTTAAATTGTATTTGTCAATGTGAATTTCTAAGTAAGATTTAAATTTATTTGCCCTATTTATCCATATTGTTTCAGATTGAACAAATAAGTAATGTTTCAGATTGGCTGTAAAACAAGAGTGGTACTACGTATGCTAAGCCTGTGCTTACATTAAATGAGTGTAGGGCAAACCTTTGTCATTTGTTAAGAATAATTTAGGCTATTTTGAATTTATTTGAAAACTGATGCCGGTTCTGTGCAATTATTTTTGAGGCCTAATTAAATGAACAGTCCCACTGGGCTTCTCCTTACTATCAACCCTGTAATTTCATCACTGAACTTGCATCAATAAGAAAGGCGCTGCACGCTTTGCTGAGTTAAAACTGTGGGTTTGAATGATAATTTTAAGTATGCTGTTGTCTTATTCATGTAAGTAAAATGCTGAATCATTAAAACCAGCATTTAATTTAAAAAGTGCTTGTAGTTTAATACAAATCATACAAGAAGTTCTCATGCTTTTCACATACCTTTTTAAATACTTTTTGAAAGAAGGACAGCTCAAAAGCATACTTGGAACTCCTATCATTTACCTGAAATCATGTGGCCTGTTTGGAAGTTACAGCTGTCAGTGATCCCTAGGTAAAGACTGAATAAAGGTTAATCCCCACCACATTAAACTGTGCAATATTGAATGGAAAATCTTGAAGACACCACAAAGTACATTCTGTACACAGCAATTTCTGCCAAAAAGTCAATATCTTTTCTCCAAAGGACTACCAGTGTTGAGCTCATGGCTTGATGCACCACTTTTTCTCTGCTTCACACACAGAGAGGGGTAAAGAGGGGTAAAGAGAAGATCTCCCAGTAACCTTCTACTTCCACCTTCATTCTAGAGTTCTCACTGTGATTTCTTTGGATAAGTTGATCTGAAAGCACTTAATACTGCATTCCCCCCT